>JAOXYD010093317.1:0-11952 GCA_028565735.1 Pinacopodium congolense | reverse complement strand
AACAACACTCTCTATGCTTGTATATATATATATATATATATAATCTACACTTGTTTATTAGAAAATGTGTAAAAACTTTATCTGTCAATTTCCTCTTCTTCATTTCTTTAGGCGCTAGTCTCCCTGGTCTGCTGCTAATCTGTCAGTGCTCTTCTTGGTTGCCGTTGGTCCGCCGCTGTCTACTGGCCCTCGCGAAGGTCTGTCTCATTGGCTTCCGGCGCTATCTCCTTGATGCTGCTGTCTTCTTGGCTCTCTGGCGCTGTCTCCCTAGTCTGCCACTTCTCTCTGTCGATGCTCTCCTTGATTGCCGTTGGTCCGCTGCTGTCTACTGGCCCTTGACGCTGTTGTCTCCTTCGCTCTCCGGCGCTGTCTCCTTGATGCTGCTGTCCTTGGCCTCCCGTTACTTCAAACTGTCCTCGCCGCTACCTCTTGCTGCTGGTTATCTCTCAGAAAGTGAGGTAAGATCGTAAGAGGATCATCAAGAAAAGTTGAAAACTGCAATTTCTGAAAGTTTGTTTTTAGGTTCTTGTATTTCTATGGCCCTCGAATCAACACGTCAAACATCATCTTTCTTTTGGAGTTATCTTTATTTGTCAACAATACTATAGAATGAACACGGTACTAAGTCTAGAATCAACGTCAAGCTGCAATTAATAATTTTTATTTATCAAATGATTTTACCTATTGAAGTGGTGACCTTTTTGGCTCTTCAATCGACGAGAAACCTTCCAGTTTCTAGTAATTATTGATGAACTTAATATTATAAGTTAATTCGAGTTCATTAAAATTTTCTCAATCTTTAATAATTGATAAGATTGATTGGATTTTTATCACGCTATTATTAATTTTAACTTAAGCTTTATTATGATTAATTATGTTTTTAACTTAATGAGATTGATGATTGATAATTTATAATTGTAAAAAATATAATAATTTAATTTAAATATATTATGATAAAATTTATGAGTATTATTTTTTTAAGTTAACATTATAATTATATAATAAAGAATACAAGTATATTTTCTACTTGAGATAAAATTAATTATTTTATATTAATTTTATATTAATTTTATAACAATTTAATACCAATTGAAATTCTAAATTTTATATCTCTTTTTACCAAAATCTAATTTTTAAAATATTGCATAAGACAGAAGGTAACATAATTTTTCTGCTTATAACCAAGAAGGATATGAGCATGTTACGAAGGCACGTTTTCAAATCAAGATAACATAAGAAAACTATTTAAAATTTTTAATGTAAGAATTTTATTTTTAAATTATTTTTTAATTGATAAATATTTTAAAGATTCGTTATAATAACCTAAATTAAGACTTTAATTGTAAAATATCCTATTTTGAATTTGTTTTAAAGTGAAACAAATATATTTTCATTTGTTTATTTATTTGATTAAGTATTGAACAATTATCTTAATTATTAGGTTCTTTCATATTAAGTTATTCACAATCCTTCTCTGTTTAATGATGGATGAATATTGGATAAATTAACTAAAATTTTACAACAAAAAGTAAATAACTCGCTGCAAAGGTTTTTTCTTTTTTAAGTAAAACCTTCCACTTTCACATCTGAAAAATAGATTCTTTAAGAAAGGGACGAAGAAAATAAATAGATTTTTCAAAATATAAACATGTGGGGAGATTCTATTCCTAGGACCATAACAGACCATTCGGAAGCTACTAGAGAGTGAACACGGTAGATACAAATGTTATTTCGTCAAACAAGTGATTGCAGGTTGTGCTCAAGATGGTCATTCAATTGGTATGGCTTTCAACTCCAAAACTCAGTAGCTATTCCTCGTCAACTTTAAAATCCAACTTATTCAATATTTTTCTTAATGCACCCAAGAGGAGAGCTTTAGGATATGAAAGCCTCCAATTTATTCTGGTTAATTTTTCTCAGGATATACATTATCTCATTGAATTCCTAATACATGCACTGATCTTATACAGCCATCAGATGATAACATGTAAAAGATAATTATATCTTAGATTGACATAAGCAGGGGAGAAAGCAAAACAAATTGTAGTTACTAAAGCATAACAAATTTACAAATAATGTTTGCACCCAAAGGTTCCTTTTTTCACTTCACCTAAGCAACCCAAATAAAATTGGGTATAATCCGGATAATTGATATAGTATTATAAAATGATAATAGCTGTAACATGAAACAACAATTTCAACAAAAAGGAAGGGGTACCTATCTACTTTTCGTGCCACACTATCATACAGAAGGTTTTGCGTTGCAACAAACTGATAACGCCAAATGGCAAGTCTGCCTTTAGAGGCTCGCTTTGTGAGCTTCCTGAATTGTAGTCCTGGCCTAAGATTCTTTTTGCAAGATTTAGGTACAATATTCTCTTGTTTACCTTCTCGCTTTAGCAGGCGTATGGGCAAACAACACAGACCTGTTATAGATAGGTTTGTGAGACTATGAAGCATCCCTGTCCAAACATACCCACTTATCAGCAATTCTCCGACTCAGTCTCACCTTAGGCAGATCAAAGGATAACGCACACAACCTCGTCAGTTGCAAACAATGAACAGATCAAGGTCATGAAGAACCTAAATCTTCTTGTTCACAGAACCGAAATAAAAGAACACAAAATATCAGGGTGTCCAACAATTTTCTCAGAAGCTACATTTTTTTTTTTTTTCTAAACTAACACCCGGTAACTGTAACTGTAACTGTACAAACATAAAATACCACTAAATATACAGGTATGGATACATGTACAAATACTTCTGCATCCCCCCCCTTTAAGTTGGAGTTTGGTGAGGATCCTTCAAACCCAACTTGACCAAACAAGAGAGAAAGGAGGCTGTAAGTGGTAAAAAGATCAGCAACCTGCTGTTTAGCGGAAACATGCAAAGGTTGAAGAAACTCCTCCTTCTAGTAATCGCAAACTAGGTGGCAATCAATATTTAGATGTTTCGTGCGCCCATAAAACATTGAATTGGTGATAATATGCAATGTGACCTGGTTATTACACCAAATCTTGATAGATAAAGAAATAGGAAATTGCAAGTCTTTCAAGATATAAGAAATCCACTTCTGCATTTCGCTTCTGCAGAAGACCGAACCAGTAAGAGAATGTCTCATAAGTGGGCAGGCTGCCCAATCTGCATCTGAAAATGTTTCCATACTAAAGGTGTTACTGGCTGGGAAAAAATAAACCTTTAGAAGGAGAACCATTGAGATACTTGAGTAAATGAATGGCCATATCCTAATGCTGTTGATTTGGAGCCTGCACAAACTGACTCAGCTGTGAACACCATAACTAATGTCCGGTCTACTGAAGTTGAGATAAAAAGCCGAGCCACCACCTTGCGATATCTGTCTGGATGAGGAAGTAAACCCCCTGCATCATCAGAAAATTGTGTTCCTTTCAGAATAGGTGTGGTAACGACTGTGGCATAGAGTAAGCCTGCATCAGTTAGTAGATCAAGAATATACTTGCGTTGATCAACGAAGAGACCTTAATCCGATCTGGCAAGTTCTAACCCCAAAAAGTATTTAGCAGTGCCTAAGTCCTTAATAGTAAACTACTAATGCAGAAACTGTTTAACCTGAACAATATCAGCTTCACAGGAATTAGTAATTAACACATTGACATAGACAATAAGAAATGAAGAATCATGAGATCTAACAAAGAGGCAATGATCACGAATAGATTGGATAAATCCATATTCCTTCACCTTAACAATAAATTGATAATTCCACTAACAAAAAACTTGCTTCAACCCATACAAAGATCTTTTGAGGCGACAAATATCACCAGGTGCAACCTTACTATACCCATTTAGTGGTAACATATAAACCTCTTCATCCAAAAACCCCGTGTACAAATGCATTATTAATATCTAATTGATGCAATGCCCAACAATAATATGCTGCAACTATTAAAAGGATTCGGACAGTAACAACTTTGGCTACTGGAGAAAAATTATCAACAAAATTAACCCCTTTTATTTGGTTATAACCCTTGGCTACTAGCCTAGCTTTATAACGATCCACAGTGCCATCTTGCTTCAATTGAACTTTGTAAACTCATTTGGATCCAATGGCATGTTTCCTAGCAGGCAACTTGATAATGTCCTAAGTATGATTAACTTCTAGAGCATCAAGCTCTTGGTGCATGGCCAGCACCCAATCTGCATTATCCTTTGCCTGATTGTATGACTTTGGTTCCTGGATGTTAAATAAGTTTGCCAAAAAAGGCATATATGTACCAGACAAATGAGGTGTATCAATGAAACGATAAGTCTATGGTAAAGTAAAATCAACAGACTGTTGGACAAAAACAACAGAAGGGTGAATAAAATCAGGTGCTAGTAATACTGCATGAGAAACATAATCCTGCAACCAACCAAATTTATTCCAAGTTCTAGAACTTCTTCAAACAACAACACCAGTAGGAGACTATTTAAAATCACTTGGCACATGGCCATCATCGTTACTACACCCACCTTGTAAATCAGAAGGGGCAAACTCATCATGAAACTCAGGTTGAGAGGAACTATTTCGTTGAAGATTTTGGACAGATACGGGTGATGGCAATTCGGGTTCAGGATCATCAAAAATCTGAGTAGGTAAAGGGGTGGTATAAGTATTGTGGCTTTGAGTGTGGAAAGGGAAAATTGTTTCATGAAAGATAACATCTCTGGATATAATAGGTTTGTGGGTAGTAAGATCAACAAGTTTGTACGCCTTTTGACAAGGAACATAGCCAACAAAGATACATTTAGATGCTCATGCAGCAAGTTTATCTTTATGGGGTTGAACATTAGCGGTGTAACAAAGGCATCCAAAAATGAGGAGGACATCATCATTTGGTGGCTGGTTATACAAAAGTTGATAAGGTGATTTCCAGTTTAGGATTTGGCTAGGTGTTCTGTTTATAAGGTAAGCCACGGTGAGTATGGATTCTCCCCAAAATTTGGATGGTAAACCTGACTATAACATAAGAGATCGAGCCACCTGAAGTAGGTGTTTATATTTCCTCTCTACTACTCCATTCTGTTGTGGAGTATATGGATAAGTACTCCGATGAATGATACCCGAACCACGAAATAACTCCTAACAACTATGACCTAAAAATTCAAAACCATTATCAGCTCAAATGATACTGATAACTTTCTGAAATTGAGTCCAAATCATCCTAAAATAACCATCAATCAAACCCACAGTTCAACTCTTATGTTTCATAAGATAAGTCCAAGTACATCTAGTGTAATCATCCACTATAGTGAAAACATAATGTTCCCTTCAATAAGGTTCTTCTTTATATTAACCCCAAATATCCATGTGAATGAGCTTAAAAGGATCTGTGGATTTGGAAGTACTAACGGGAAAAACAACTCTATGTTTTTTTGAAAGAGGACAAACTTCATAGGCACAAATTGATGTTTCTGATGTAAAAGGAATATCAGCAATGTGTTTAAGGACAGAAAAAGAAGGATGCCCGAGTCTCATATGTAAAATGAAAGAATTATGATCTTTATTAATAGCAGTCAACTTACTACAAGACAATCCTGACTCCAAACAATTCTCATAGACATTCAATTGTGAAATAAATTGTCTAATGGTTAGAGCAGAAAAAGAACTTTTATCAAGAACATATAAATTAACTATCACCTTTCCTACAGCCAATACTTCATCAGTCTTCTGGTCTTGTAAGATACAGTATGAAGGGGAAAAAAACAAATTTTATACAAGCTATGTTGGCAAGTTTATGAATTGACAACAGATTATATTTGAAAGATGGCAAATGTAAAGCTTTTTTGAGAATAAAAGCTGGATATAGTTGAATATCATCAGTATGAAAAACAAAGTTAATGGTGTTACAGGTAAAATCACAGGTTTTGGTTTGGTCATTACTTTGAGGTTATTCATAATAGTTTTTTCGGCACACATATTATTTGAGGCTCCTGTATCTACAATCCAATAAAATTTGTACCTGTAAAATTCATGCATGTTGGCTAAATTGACTAGTGTTGAGTCAATGGTGGTGCACTTCAAGTGTTTAGCTAATTCTTGCTTAACAATTTCAGTCAGCATGGTACTATCCCAGCTTGCCTCCTTTTCTCTGAGTCCATTTTCTGTGCCATCTTGTAGAGGATTCTACACCATATTAGCAAAATGCTTGTGGCCAGCTCTGCCTTTCTGTTGCTTCTGTTGCTCAATCAAGTCTTTGTAGTAATCAAGATACCCATGAATTTTGAAACATGTATTCACAGTATGACCATTTTTATGATAATGATCACCCTGCAAGGATCCCTTATCCACCATTACCTTCTTCTTCAAATGAGTCTTTCCACCCTCAGCCTTCTTAGAATTTTGCATGCGAACTAACATCGCACTATTGTCATGTATATTAAAAAAATTAACATTCATTGCTCTTTGTTTTTCAACTTTAAGAATCACAGAATACGCCCTATTTACACTTGGCAATGGGTCCATCATAAGAATTTGGCTCTGAACATTATCAAAACTGCCATTTAAACCCATCAAAAACTCCACAATTCTAGTGGAACAGGTTAAATCAACAATTGCTTTGGAGGCTCCACAATGACACTACAGTAATGGCATTAAGCAACTGAGTTCATCCCAAAGCTTCTTCAACTGGGTATAGTAATTCATCACACTCATATTTCCCTGAGAAATAGATTAACTTCACATTGAAGCTGATACAGTAGGGGCCCATTGCATTCCCCAAAACTTTCCTCTATTTCCAACCATAACGCTCTAACAGTCGTAGTATATAAGAAAGCATCCACAATGTCTTTTGAAATTGTGTTCAAGATCCAAGAAGTAATCATACAATTAACCCTAACCCATTTTTCAAAATCTGGAGTTTCAGCCTCTGGCCTCTCATATCTTCTGTCGACAAAACCAAGCTTATTCTTGGCTCCTAAAGCAATTTTCATAGACCTACTCCAAGAAAGATAATTGCTTCCATATAAAGGAGTAGAGGCAAGAAGCATACTAAGATGATTGGAACTCTGTAACTGCAACGATTCTTCAAAACTCAAGTTCAAGCCATCAAGCCATCCAGATTTATCTCAATCCCAAATCTTCAACCGGAATATGTGATATCTCCTCCCATCTTCCAAAATCGTGGAAATCAAGAAAACAAAACCCTCAAAACTAGATCGACGAGCTCTGATACCATGAACAGATCAAGAACTGGTCATGAAAACCCTAAATCTTTTTCTTATTCACAGAACTGAAATAAAAGAATACAAAATATCAGGGGTCCCACAGTTTCTCAGAAGTTACATATAGTTTTGTCCACACTACCGCTGTTAACTAACAGTAACAGTAACTGTACAAACATTAAATACCACTAATGACATATGCATCTTTCTCATCAGCTTTTTCATATATGTATTCAGGCTACATTATGCAGATAAAGATAGAAAATCTAGACTAGTTCCCACAAAAGATGCTAAATAATACAGGCTAAATTTACATGATTCTTTTCCATGCCTAGCCAAATCAATGACTTTTAAAAACAAGCCCCTAAAACAGAAAAATCGTCAGGGGTAGCAGGGGTGCTCCCTAAGACAGCAACTCCAACATTCATGTTTTAGGTGGATAAGGAAAACCAGACAGACACATTATGGACAAATTATGAGACCTCAAAATCTCTGGGAAAAAAAAAACCTAGTTTTGCTTTCATAGTATTTTCATACCTACCAGATAATTGTCCCAAATTAATTACCATGTTAATATTGTTTTAGTGTAGAAAATAAATGATTATCTCTTTAGTAATAACAACCTTCAATAAGGCTAGTGGAACCTCTAAACATGAAGAGTCATGCTTACTAAAGAGATGGCCAATGAAAAAAATACCATAATAAGTATGTCTTAGTGCCTATTTGGATGGGCTTTTAAGACGTCAATAAGTGCTTTTCTCCATCACAAAAGCCTTTTTTTTTTTTAATGGGTGTTTGGTTATAGAATTAAAAAGCACTTCTTTAATCGATATGGCTTTTTTAACAGCTAAAATACAGCTTTTTAAGAAGCTCAAATTTAGAACTTTTCAAAATAGCCTCTGAAATGACTTTTTCAAGTAGATGTTTCAGATCAATTAATGAGCTTATTTTTAATCCCTTTTACCCTTATGTTTTTAACATAATACTCATAATATCCACATATCCCCATCTTCAATATTTATTTTGGGATTTATATAATATTATTTGACTATTTTTTATATGTTTTAATATTTATTTTTTATATTAATTTTACTTATGTTATAATTCATATAAAAGATTTGGTTAGATATATTTTTATTTATATTTCATATGGTTTAAAATTATATAATAATTAATATATTGTACTTTGCATATTGTTTAATATATTTTAAATAATATTTATATGCATAAATAATTTTTATTACAAAATAAAATATAGTTAAAACTAAAACTGCTTTTTTTTTTATGTTGCTAAACAATCTACTCTATGAAACTCTTTTAAAAAAGCTCTTTTTTAAATGACAGTCAAACAATTAACTGGCTTCTTAAAAAAGCTCTTCTAAAAAAAATTTACAGAAAAAAGCTCTACTAATAAAAGCTTTATTGTTATAAGTCAATTCAAACAGGCACTTTGTATAACATGACCTACATTTTCTTACACAGGAAGTTGAATTCATGAGAGAGATGTTTTGCAGATAATTTGAAGTGTATTCTAAAGGCATTTAAGATGATCAAAATTAGTTCATTTTATTACAAAATGTAGAAGAAATAATGGAGTATTATTCTCCAACAGCAGAATCAAATGATTATTAACTAAAAAATGACATTAGAACTCACACAAGGATTATTAGAAATAGCGTTAATAATCCAATGAGTAAGCTCCTAAAATCATTATGCATTGTAGACTTGTAGTTTAAAGTGTGAATTATGGAGTACATAAGATTGCAGCAATTACAAGTAAGCTTAAATGATTATTAGCTAAAAAATGACATTAGAAGTAAAGTTTTTAAAATTGGTACGAACCAGTGGTATTTTGTCAGTTCGTACCATACAAAATCCAAACTAGGCCATTATTCTGGCCCATATCGGTCGATTTTAGATCACTACTAGTATACCAAGTTAAAATCAAGGCAAATGTATAAAATTGAGAAAGTTTGGAGAATATCAATTGACTAATGTATAAGTTAAAAACCCACCAAGACTTGACCAACACATTTTTCCTCGACTTCTCTCTTCTTCTCCTTCAATTTCCTTCTCCTCTTCACCCAAATCTCAATTTTTTTTTACACAAAACTCATACATTTGAGTTTACACCTTCATTTCTTACCTTCAGCTAATTCTAACTTAAAAATACCTCACAAAGCACCAATCAATCATAAAACACTCATTTTTAAAGATTTGAGTTCCATCTCTTTTTCAAGCAAAATTTTAAGTCTTAGGCCAAATTCAAGTAGGTGATCAATAGTTTTAGCATCACTCTAATGTCTACAACTATTTCCATCAATCAATTTGAAGAATTTAAATTTACATTGGTAAATTTATTAAATCTAAATTTTGAAAATTTTCAATTTCGTTAGATTTTCATTTAATTAGTTATTAATTAATGTTTAATTCATCAATTTTAAGCATTATAGAAGTTGAATTTGGTATGAATGTATGGAGATTGAATTAAATTCGAAATTAAGTAGAATTAGGGTTATAGAATTGTGAATTTTCAATTTTAGGTGAAATTGTATTATTTTTTATCAAATTGAATATATATTAATATAATTAGATATATAAATGAGTTAATAGAATCATAAATTACATTTGATTTGGTAGAATTTGAATTTTTTTTCAATTTGAGAAATATAGAAATTGGAGAATTTTTAATTTTAAGTGAAATTATGCTATGTTTTATCAAATTGAGCTTATATTAATATAATTAAATGTATAAATGAGCTAATATAATTATCAATTACATTTGATTTGGTAGAATTTAAAATTTTTCTAATTTTAAGTGAAATTGTGATATTAGAGAATTTTTCAATTGTAATTTTAATTAAGATGTACATTCATTCAATTGCATCTGGAATTTTAAAATTTTTTTGAATGTCAAGATGCATGTTATGCATTCATAAGAGAGGATTTAGGATTTTAGAATTTGTTTGTCATATGAAGATACATTTTCCTTACCATATGTAGATTGTTTTATTAGCCTTAAACAAATTGATACCCGTGCGTAAAACTCTATCTTAGAGCCTTCTTAGATTTCTTTTATCTTAACTCTTAAAGCTTTCCTTTTAAGTCTCTTTCAAGTTTCCTTTGTTTATCTTTTATCAAGGTTAGAAGTAGAAGTAATTGTACTTCTAGAAATAAGAGATTTGTGTCATTCAAGAAGATGAATATTTTGATATTGATTCTCCCAAGTTTCAAGATTTTGTCTCTAGAAACCTTCATGAAAACACTATATCTCTGCATATTGATGACGAAGATACAACTTTTAGACCTTCTGCTCTAGTTCAAACTTCACTCCATACTTGGATTAATTTGCTTCATAGAGAGTTATATTGTTCACCTTGAGAGCATTAGTAGTCAGTTATAACGGGTGATTTCATAGCTTCATGGGATACAGGCACAAATTAATAATTTGAGATTCTTTCTTTGTCCACCATCAACTCATAATTAAAGATGTTTAGGATGATTTACTACTTTGACATTATGGTTGTATGACTCTTTAATGATTCATTACTTATATTTATTTCCTTTTTTTCAGATGTATCTTATGCATAACATTATGAGCTTTAGAAGATATTGATATGTCATTTACTGGAGTTCCTGTGTTGGATAATAATATTAGTTGTAGTATTTATTATTTCATGTATTATTCTTATTGTATGATATTTGGATATATTTGATTATGATTTTATGATTGGAGGTTATTATTTGACGATGTTATGATTTATTGATATTCAATAATGTGATTTAATCTTATGTTATTTTAATTATATTAATTCAAGTTAATATTTATTCGAGAAATAAATACAAATTAGTATTAATATGACTATTTTGTAAATTTTACAAAATTTAAGAATTATTTTAGAATTTTAAAAATTTTTAAATATTAATTATTAGTTTTACCAGTCGCTAGAAATCAATATGAGTCGATGCTGTATGATTGGCGTCAGTTTTTTTTTTTTTTACTTGTTTCCGGGTTCCTTTTATGTATAGCAAAAAAATTCTAATAAGACCAAGAAAATCTTGATGAATCCAAGCTATAGCTTGCCACATTGAAAATAATGCCAGTAGTGATGCTGTTCTGCTCTAGTTGAGCCTTGTTGCATTGTTTGCTTGTTAGTGTACTTGTGCGTGTAGCTTAGGCGGACTTCATAAGCTTGTAGCTCCTTCGTTGGTTGTTCTGGTTCCTTGTAACTATTCCTATTCATTCTTTTGAAATCAGTTCTTTTTTATTAAAAAAAACAAAACAAAAATCTCGATGAAGCTCCCTCAAATCATTAGCCTACGAACTTATTTGAAATAAATGAATTCCACAAAATTTTGTGAAATTCATTTGCAATTCTAACTTTTTATGTTTGGATTATAAAAAACTGTTTATTTCAATTATTAAATTTGAATTATATGGAATTCAACATAACTAATCTAAATCCTATTAAAATAGTTGGGATTTACAAATGAATTTCACAAATTTAAGAGGCACATTCTTATCTTACAAAATTATCCTTATTAAAATTTTTTAATATACTTTTAAAAATAATTCCAATATTATAAGAATATTACCACATTATATTATATTATTATAATATTATATTAACAATTACATAATAATTATAATATATTATAATAATGTATAATAATTATATTATATCTTATATAATTATATAATTATATAATAACAAATCATTATATTATATTATATTTAATAATTGCATAATAATTATAATATATTATAAAAAA
>JAOXYD010093306.1:0-11952 GCA_028565735.1 Pinacopodium congolense | reverse complement strand
GAAAGGATCAAATACCTACAGGACAAATTTTTACATCGGAAACAATTTCTGGTAGGCCAAAAAGTCTTACTCTATAATTAACGATTGAAGCTTATGGTTGGTAAGTTAAGGTCTAAGGAAACTAATTTAAAACATGAAGATACCAATTGAATAAAGATTGTATAGAAAATGAAGAAAGCTTTGAACAATTGAGAGATTTTATCTTGTAGTTTATTTTGCAGTGGTTTTAAACTTCTTAAAAATGTTTAGTATTGATATTTATAGAGTTGGGAGAGGTTTGGAGTCGTTAGAAATAAAAACTAGTCGTTTGGGAAGTTAAAAAGCTATTAAGACTGAAACCTCAAAACTAGCTTTTAGAGTCTAGACGTATAACGACACCCTCTGGATTCATCAATGACACTGTTAATAGATGAGCAACCCACTGTTGAGGATGCTAGAAACAAGTAGTATTATGGAACCCTTGAGCCCGTCGTTTTGCGTAAAAAAAAAGAAAAATACTCCAAACTAACTCCAAAACTTTCCAAACAAAATCTTAACATTAAACAACACTTTAACCAAATTGAAAGCATCATTTAGGGCTGTTTAAATCATCCAAATATTTCTATCAATTAAAAATATAAAAATTTCCTTGGTTATGAAAATTTTTCATTTTAACCATCTTTAAACCCTTTTCAATTAGCTCATAAATCATAAATTCACAATGCAATTAGACTTAAAAAAATTCTTTCATACATAACCAACACTTTAACAATATTTCAATGCACCTAAACATTTCAATAAACATGCATGAAATCAATTAATCACAATTCAACTTAAATCTGTAAGATAATCCATTTTAAGGTATAGCCACAATAAGCATCACAAACATTCATTCCTTCAAATGATAAGAAAGAGATTTAATAAATAGTTCAAAAGTATTTCCTAGAAAGAGTTCAGCTACTCATCACAATAATAAATCCATCAACCAATATGTTTTCCATACAAAAATAAAAATAGAAAATAGAGAAATGAATAAAACT
Organism: Pinacopodium congolense; assembly: GCA_028565735.1. Lineage (NCBI taxonomy): Eukaryota > Viridiplantae > Streptophyta > Magnoliopsida > Malpighiales > Erythroxylaceae > Pinacopodium > Pinacopodium congolense. The sequence goes on along the minus strand of JAOXYD010093306.1, from coordinate 10,933 downwards.
ATGTGATGCTTGGAACTCTTCTCTTCACTCCTTCATTGCTAGAAAATCTGGAAGTTGATGTCTCTTGATGAATCCCAAGGTTGATAATGTTTCCTCTTTTGGGACGCCACCAAAGCCTTGTTCCTCCCTCCTTTGGTATGTCCTATGATGTCATGTGGATGCCCTTAAGGTTTCTAACCTTAAAGAAATCCAAAATTGAAGTTTAACCCATCAAATCTCATGTTGGACTCATCATAGCCTCAAATTTGATGTCACCCTCATGCAAAAGCATGAGGATGACAAAAAATTTGGCTTTAAGTAGTTGCATGATCGCACACTGCAATTCTCCAACTTTTAGACTTTTAACTCTCCCTAGTCTTTCAGTTGTAACTTGTACTGTACACCTCTAATGGTCATAAAATTTAGTATATAGGTTCCCCACATGATTTTTTTGTACACCATAAAATTTGATAATAATATAAGCTCTACATGTGTACTTAAAGTGTAATCCAAGTCACCTATTCATCCAAAAATCAAGGTGCATCAATCCCTTCCTCAAATAAGCTCAAAATCTTGCCCTCAATCACTAAACAACATTAAGAAACAGCCAAACACGTAAAATACATAGACAAACAAGAAACATAACATACTAATTAAGCTTCAAACACAAACAACAATTAAAACATCTAAAACTACCATAGAAACATAGTTTTAAAACATACCTATCAATGAATAACCCCAGTTACTTGGCTAGAAAACCCTCTGAAATAGCTACTAAGACAACGTATGCACTCCTTAAATGACATCTTATTCTGAATGACATAAAAAATCCACTTGAAAAGTCCTTGAACCTTCATGTCATACCCAAGGGTTACTATAACACATGAAAATAACTAAAAATAGAAGAAATAAAAATTAAAAATATTTGATGTTAGAAATCATTCCAAAGTTCATCTCCCCCTAGTTAATTCAAACTATCCTTAATTTTAGGGGAAAATGAGATGAAGTATAGTAACTGTGAAAAGGGAAAGAGAACAAGACTTCCAAACAATTGGAAGAGCAATCTAAAGGCATATGTTTGGAACTTGTACACCATTCTATATGATGGAGACTTGGGAGAAAGAATGGACCATAGCTTATACTTTCATTACATAAAGAGAAGTTAAAGTACAAGCTTTTCAAAAAGATTAGACCAAGATGGATAATTTACAACAACATAAAATTAAAAAAAATATAGAACAATATAATACTAATGTAAATTTCTATAGTAAAGTGTCTAAGATAAAATGAAAGAAAAAGAAAAGAAAAACACAATGAAAAAGAAAAACAAAATAAGACTGTTGTTTTTAGGTATACTTTCATGTGTTTTTCGTTGTTATTTTATCTGTGTTTGCCTCTATTTTTTATGTTGAAATGTTTAATTATGTTTAGAATTACTTAATTTGTACATTAAGGCCCAATTGTACAAAATTTTATGAAAAATAGCAAATTTTGGAGCATTTAGGTCCTAAATCCCACGTTTAAGTCTGTTTCTAGGAGTTAGACATAGGATTAAACTATGACATTTAAGTATCGACCTAATGGACATCTAAGCAGTTAAAGGTGTTTTTCTGGCTACATCTTTGATAAATTTAGCTGCAAATTTCCCCAAATTGAAAGCAATTTGTAAAGGAAATATAAAAACCCATTTTATGCTGAATGAAATGTTGGATTTAGTAGCCATAAAAACTTCCTTAAGTTGGATTTTTCTTTTGTTTTCATTTTTAATCCTTGCATTTTGAGATTTCATGTTGTTTTTAAGGATTCTAATGTTAGAGTTGTATTTCACTTAGAAGCATAACTTAGTGCATTCTAAACTCTTAAATAATTTTTATCTTAATTTTTATTGGAATTTTTCAAGAACTTGTTGCTTAAGTTCTATTCTTATTTGTCTTTGATCTAAATTTGTATCTAATTTGATTATTAACAAAAGTAGGATTAATAAATGCTTTAATTGAGTTTCTTATGCACGTTAGATGGTGATCTTTCTTTATTTGAATTCTTAACGCTTGTTTTAAGTCTGTCCCTTGAGATAAAGACACTAGATGACTAAGAATTTGAGAAATCTACCTTATTTGTTTGAAAGATCATAAAACAATGTGATTTAAATAAATGCATGACCAAAGTGTGATTAAACATGAGGGTTTTAATCTAGAAGTAAGGGGTTTTAGAATAAAATTCTTAAACTTTACGTCTATTACCTAAGTCTAATGAATGACCAAACTTCAAGATAGGAAAAATAAAGATAAGGCATTGTCTTAACCACAGCATAGTCTTGATCCAGTAAAGATACCTTAGGTTAGGCATTCCAACCCTTTCATAATTCAATTGAATCACTGAAACCTATACCTTAGATAATCACTTTTCCACAAAACCTAAGGAATTCGATGATGCTTTGGAAATCATTAAAGCATCCTCAAACTCCTTTTGATTGATTAAAAGTTGTTTCAATTTTCATAAATTGAAATTTTAAATTCTCTAGATAATTGTAATCTGAGTGATCTAGTACTGACAATATTTTCCTCTTGGATCATCATTTGGACTTGGAATTAAATCCACTGTATTCCTTGATGACTAATGCACATACTGTAAAATTGGCCTTGAATTGATTTTTCTTTTCATTTTAAAATATTGATTTATTTGAACTTATTTAATATGAAACTGAGCCAAAAACAACTATCTAGTGATCCATGGTGGTCACTAGCAATCATCAGCTAGTAATGGTGATAACTGATGATGATACTGCCTAAGCTGCTACCGCCATGCCTACTATTGCTAACACCTCTCTTGTTATCTTTGTTAATCTTTCTCCCATGATATCTACTACAAATGTTGAAATTATATCTATCCAGTGGACTTTCTAGTATGATATAACCTCATCTCGATGCGTGATTCACCTATCTAGGCATGAAGTTGATCAAACTGAGCAGTCATTGATGGTTGGTGCTTTTGAAAGTCCATCACCATCATCATTGTCCTCCTCTTTATAGGCTATATCTCTACCTTCTACCATAAATCAAAAGAACTCAGTATAAAACCTAAATTTAGGGCTAACCTCATTATGTAAGACAAGCCACTTAATGACCTTCTCATGTTACTTTTTTAGCTGAAGTGAGGTTCTAATGCACCTCTTAGGTTGGATTGTATCTCATGGACCTTGTACCACATATGAATGACATCATTTAAATTCATCACCCCTAAATTCCAATGACGACCTCCAACGATGTATGCAATCCAATGATGAAAAATTCTAGGTGAATAGGCCTTAACCTTGGGGCTATTGATCACGCTCGCTTGAAAAAACCTATCTTCAATTATTTTCAAAATTGTGTATTGCTACTTGAAATCTAAAAATCTACATAGGCATTCCCAGTTTCATCTGAGCCTTACAGTCTATCAGATGGACCTTGAGGGCTATTCAATACCCTAGTATGACATAGAAAATATTTTTCTAGCTAAGTAGAATCATACGAAATCATCATTTTATGTTTTCATCAAATGTTTCTTAAACTCAAAGGTGGTAGGAAACTTAACCATGATCTTTTATCTTTTAGAAATGCTCCCACCCTCTGATCCTAAAATATTATCTAATTGTATTAGCAAAACCAAAATGATTTAATGATCAAATACTAGATACCTACTAAGCTCAATAGGTTGCTTTTGGAGTTCTACTATATTTTCTATAACCTTAAGTTGGTAAATCAAAGGGAATTCAGTTTAGAATCCCTGCCCTTTGAAAATGAGGCTTCATCTCTATGAGATGTTCTCCACAATTAAGCAAGTGTATAGCTTTTTAATGCTTCACTGGTATCAACCATATAACTTAAATTACATGATTTTCATAGCATAATTCACACCTAAAGTGTAAATGAGAAAGATTTGCATGAATCAAAAATTTCACATTAGTGTGTTTAGTAACCAAAATACATAATAATCTACATTAAAAGGCTACTTGTCAACCTTAACTCGACAAAGAATAAAGTGCATCCCATACAACTCCTTGAACACTTTGAATCAGGCATTCATTCAAATTTCACTCAACATTTACAATAATAAAGTTTTAATTACTAATAAGTGATTTCATAACTAAAATAATTGTTAAGTCACAAACAAGCAAATAATATGTCAAAACCACAAATTGATGAAGACAAGGTCTGCAATTTTTTTATTTAAAACATGTTAGTAACACCTAATTTATTAATATTTAAAATATAAGTTAATGTGCATTATATTAAGTTTGGAGGGAAAATTCATGTGATTAATAAGCATATTGAGTTCAATAATGTGGATGAGATGATGGTTATATGTTTCTATGTTTTATCAATTTTTTAAGACTTTAATGAATAATTTTGTGAACCTTTGAGATTGGACAAGATGTGGAGTTAATTTTTAGAGCAATAGCATCGAATAAGTAAGCTCCAAGCCAAATTTCATGACTAAAGGATAAGTAAAGAAAACAATGTAGTGAGAATATTGGCAAGAGCACAAAGCCTTAAAGATCATAGCTAGGATCATGTTCATGACCCTTATAATCAAACCATGATTTCGCTTTGGAAGATATCATGGGTAGAGTCAAAGTCATGATTATGCCAATGACATCTTTAGGCTATTTGACATAAACAACCTATTTTAGATTAATTAGGGGATCCTCTTGCCTCTAGATATATCCTTGTAGCTGTCAAGAAAGAAATCACGAATCCTAAGCCATCTCTAAGGGTTTTGGGACCAAAATGAAGGGGATGTTTAATTAAAACAATGTCAGTATTTTTAGAGCAAGATTGGTTTTGGCACCAATCATCATCAAGGAGTCAAGGAATTCAAGAGCTTCATCCATAAGCATATCTTAACTTTATCACTTAGGATATGAGCTTAGATGATTAAGTAGAGGACTAATCACTTAATTTATTGAAAAGATACATAAATAACATGGTTTTAATTAATACATGACCATTTATTTGTTGTATCATGAGGTGAATATGGTTTTTAAGATTAGAAACTTCTTAAACTTTAAGCCTACTTCTTATTGATTTATAAGTGGAACAAACCCTAAACTAGGAAAATTAGGGAAAAAGCAATGACTTGACCATATCTTTTTTTTTGATTTAGTCAAGGCCGTAGATTAGAAATTCCAATTCATTTCATAACTCACTTAAGTCATTTAAGGCCTAGTCTTTAGCAACTTAATCACTTGGTAATCTTTAGATCACTTGGAATGCAATCTAACCTTGAGTTTTAAGCCTTGACTTCCCTTAGATAATTGTAATTCAATTGCTTTAGTAGTCATACAAATCAGTTCTCTATGAGTTCGGCATTCAGAAGTTTTAAATGTGCTCCACTTTATTATTTGCGACCGGCACACTGCCATTGTGTTGAATTGGATTTGAAATGGAAATTCTTTACTCTCAAACACTCACATTCAAAGGTGAGACTATTCCTTCATCCTCATCCCATTAATACACTAGCACTAATTACTATAATGCATATGCTAGAACGTATGACACAACATAATTCCACCTGATTAAATTTAGTTTAAACCTACTAATGTATGAACGTAATGGTATATGCAGATGAAAAATGAATGGAAAAATGCATGGCCCCTCCCCAACATGTATGTCATACATTATCCTTAATGTGGAGGAAGAGGAAGAACATTGGAAGGCATAAAAAAAGCAAAAAAATCCCAAAACAAAACAATAAAGACAAAGAAGATTAATGGTAAGAAAAAATATGGTGGTTCTAGTGTGGAAGGCATATGAGATGGCACTTGAATCACTTCTTCATGACTAAATATTGGAAAAGGAGCACCAAGTTTTTATATGCATTTCAATGTAAATTCATACCTATTCTATGTTTAATTCCTTATTTTGTGTTCGTATTAAGTTTACATGTAGATTTAATAATAGAATACAAATACAAGTTGAAAGGAAGAAGTTTGGAAGAGAATTGGTTAAAAAAGTTAAAGGAAGAGCTGTTAATTAAGAGGCATGCAGTGGGTTCCTTCACTCGTCGTATATACTTCACCAACCCATCGTATTCCTTCAAATTAGGACCAATATGACGGGTCACTAGTCCATTGTATTACTTGACCAAATCACCATATTGGTGCCGAAAAAAAAAAGGCGACAACATGGTCTTTTCACAGAGCCACCTTACAGTAATTGGAAAGAGTATAAAAGGCCTAAAGAAACATGCATAGCATGAGAGAGGAAACAAATATACAAAAGTCACCCATTTCTCAAGTTTTATCCCTTTTTCTTGTATTTTCCCTTCATTTTCTTAGAAATTGAGGTTGGATTTTGATGTTCTTGGGATTTGAATTTTTTTATCTATTAGTTCTTCATAGTTTTTCTCTTCATTTATATCTATTAACTATCTTTAATCTAGTTTTTTTTGTTTTAATAATCTATTAGATTTAGATTGGTTTTTTTATGATTTCTTGACTTAAACTTTAGGGATATTGTATGGATATGAGTTTTCACACCGATAGATGGTTTATTTTCATTGCCCAACCATTATGACAATTGTTTAACCTTTCTTGTCCTAGTGTTAAGGTCTATCTCTTTTAAATATTAGCTTTAGTGATGATCTACTTATGGTTTTCTACTTTTTAGGGATGTTTTTATCTAGTTTATGCTTGATAGATGATGTTTATGCAATTTTCTAGTTATTAGGTGGTTTAATTTCAGTTATTGCTCTATTTTTTATTGCAAATGCTTTGTCTAGGTGATTTAAATCTCATGGTATGTGCTTTAGGGTTGATTTAGTTAATAGTTAGAGTAAAAGCCTTAATTTTTCATTAGATTAGAGTTTAATACACAAATTTCATATTTAACTTGAATTTTCTAGCCTTAAATTCAAAATTTTAATTATAGACTATGTTTATTTAGTCTTTATTTTGGTTAATGTGAGTATGTGTGGCTAAATTCCTAAGGACTTCAAGGTATTTAAGGGATGAAGGGGGGATAAATGTGAGAATGAAATTGAGGTTGAATTAAAGTGGTGCTTTTAGGCTAGGTTAGTTTCGGACTTTGGTTTAATGACAAGAATTAGGAGTTGCTTCTAACCTTAATGACCTTTTAGGTAATTTCCAAATTTGAGTGCTAGGATTAAACATATGATACGTAATAATCCTTATAGATTTCCAAAAGTCACAATAGGCTAGTTGAATTTGTTAGCATACTTAACTAACTAGTCTAGGGCCTCCTACCTTTAGGTTACAATTTTCGAACTTGTGTGTTAATGGCCTAAGTTAGCCATTCCTTATGCCCTAATATGTCTTTACTATTAATCTTAAAGAGCTTGCTCTAGGTTATAGTAAAGATAGGAGTATTTCTAAAGCTTGTTAAATTTACCTAAGTTAGAGGAATTGAAGGCTTGAGAGCTCGTTTGAACTTATAGACTAGCACCTTGGCAAGAGAACTTTTTATCTAAATTTGAGGATCAATAGTTATTTCAGAATCCCGATGATATCTTTGGCCCATTTCTTTGCTATTGTTAATAGTCATTTTGTGTTTTTCTTGATGTTTATATCTTGATTACATTATTTACATCTTAGCTTAATTTAGCTTTCATTGCTACAGGGGATTTTGTTTTCTTTTCCTTTACAACATTTGAAATAGTAATACCCCCTAGCTACTTGAGGTTCGACCCTAACTCACCTTTTACTACACACTAAGGTCTAGTTAGATATTATTATTTCATAGTTTGTGACATGTTATAAAATTTTTTGTACCGTTGCCAGGAATCAAACTTGAGTCGCTCACGTGACAAGTAGAAATACTCACCATTATGCCACCTTTTCCCCTTTAGATCATTTGTTTGCTACAACTTATCTTTCCTTCGGTGCCATGGTATTGAGCATTACACAAAAATTATAAAAATAGACATAAAAACAAAGGTAATAAAAAAATAAGATGAAAATATTAACTAATAAAGAAGAAAGGGTGATCTTTAGATGAAATAAAGCGAAAACTTGGAGATTAATGCAAAATTTATGGACTACTAATGCAAAATTGGAGTAAAATTGATTATTTGTGTGGTAAAAAAAGAGACTCAAAATAAGAGAGGAGGTGAGACACTTAGGTAGGGGAGGCTTGAAACAATTTAGGGTTTGAGCAAAAAAAAAAAGAAAAAATAAATTAATATAAAAAGGAATAGAGAGCTTTAAAATAAAAAAGAATAAAAAAAGAAAAAAGACTCTACTTTAAGGGAAATTTTAATTAAAATAAAATAACGTGATTCAACCACTTGACTCGCTAGTGCAACAGCAAATGAATTGCTCCTCGTCACGAGAGTGAGATTTTTTACTATAGTGATTTGATATTTATTTTTTCATTTTCTTCTTCTTTTCAATTTTTTATTTTTTTAATACAAAATTTTTGTCAAAAAAAAATCAAAACCTCATTTAAACACATAAATCCAAAATTAAACTAACGACAAACAAAAAGATGCTAGTTTATCATCTTTAACTTGACCATGCTCAGTTTTAGCTTTAAGAAATAAGATAAAGGAAAGAGAATACTTCTCTTTCTTTTGATGGAAATTCTCCAAGATATAATTTTCCATGACACCTAATAGGCTTGAATGTTGTTCCCTTGGATTCTTCCAACCCGAGCTCCTCATGCTTGTATATTTGAGTAAGTTCCAGTGGTTCTCTCCCTTAGACTTATGTTTACTCTAAAACAACTTCATCGTACTATAATACTCCTCTTCATTATCTTAACTACCCTCTCCTCTTGTTAGAAGTCTAATTATTAGGAATAACAATGGGTAATATTTTTCCTTTGTCTAAGAAAGCACATCCTAAGTGTGGAAGTAAGGATTTTAACATAAATATGGGTGGTTTCACAAAGGAGAATGTAATTTAAGCATTCATTCTTCCTAAAGGTTCCCATTTTTCCTTCTCACCTAACTCCTCCCCCCTCTCAACACCTTTATCATCTTTCACATCCATTTCTTTATCGTAAATCATTGGTTGCTCTTTCACACCCTTATGAGCAACACCTATCTTCATACAAGCATTGAACTTCTCTGAATTCTTTAATGCCTTACCCGTACTAAACTACACCTAGTCATAACCTATCCTAAGCTCAAATTTTCATTCTTAGATGTCTAATAAGGCTCATTTGGTATTCATAAATGGTCTACCAAGAATCAATAGATAGTTAGAATGCTCTTCAATGTCTAGAACCATGAAATCCATTAGGACGATGAATTAGTCCACATTAAGAGCCACAACTTCCACCACATTAATAGGTTTATTGTTGATTGATTGATCTAGCAATTGTATAAGCATGGATGCTGGATTTATTTCTCAAATCTAATTTATGAAATATTGACAAAGGAAAAAGATTAATGCTTACACCTAAGACATATAAACATTTAGAAAATTTTAGTTTACCAACTACACAAGGGATAGTAAAACATCATGGATCTTGTAATTTTGAGGGTATGTAGCCGGTAATGATGGCTTTACAACTCTCTGTTGAAGAAATTATTGTGTTTTCATCACAAGTCCGCTTATTGGTTAGTATTTACTTGAAGAATTTGGCATACATGGACATTTTGTCTAATACCTCCACAAAAGATATATTAAACTGCAACTTCTTCAATTTCTCTAATAACTTGGAAAATTGTGCATCCATTTGATTCTTCTAAGTCTCTGTGAAAAGGGAATCTTTAGCTTGTATGGCAGAGGTGGCATATAAGGCTTCTCCTCCTCCTCCTCTTCTTCTTTCTCTTAGCTTTCTCTCTTAGGTAGGATGACTTTCTTATCAACAGGATTCTCTAATTCTTTCCCACTTCGAAGTTTGATGGATTTCAATTATGCTATTATATTAGGTGATAAGCGTGCTTTAAGGTTATGTTTCTAGGTTGTTTTTAGGTTTTTTAAGTGTTTCTTTGTGTGTTTTAGCTTTAGTTTATTTCATGTTTTGCATCTTTTTCATATTTTCATTATCTTTTAAGTGTTTAAGTCTTTCTTTATTTTTTTTTTAGTGTTTAAAGGTGGATTTTGAGCAAATTTGAGGGATAGTTTGATGCACATTGTTGCTTGATTTTGCAGGCATTAGAATTTCAAATTAGAGTTTTTTTAGATGAATTTCATGGCTTTTTAGGAAAATTTTACAGCTTAGATGGTCATGAAAATTGGTGGAGAGGAAGATCAAGATGTTAGGAGTCTCCAGTTCAAATTTCAAGTCAATTGGAAGTCCAGAGAAGATGTTATGACCAAAAGAGTGAAGGGTATTCGGAGTTGCAGCGATCAGGTCACAATCGTGATTTTGTCACGATAGTCACAACACTGTTCATGAGTCCCGCTGTCACGATCGTGACTGGGCTAGTCAAACACGGGATTTTGAATATCTTGACCCTCCTTTTGACACATATAAGGACTCAAAACCTTAGGAGCCTTCAACATTGATTAGCCAACATCTAAAAGAGGCAAGGCTGAGGTTTTTTGGTGGCTCCCAAAAGAAAAAAGCACAATGTTCCTTGGAACTCAGCAAGACAACACCCAGGTTTTCCAGCTTTCTTGGAGTGAAGAGAAGAAATTCAAGGCTTTATCTAGATTACTTTTTCTTCTTCTCTTTATTACTTTTTATCATGAAAAACATGAGTATTGTTGGATTATTTGGGATTATGAGTAGCTAAATACTTTATAGGAGTTGTTCTTGAACTATTTTGTGGAACTCTTCCTTTATGATTCAATGAATGGTTGTTTGTGATATGTATTGAGCTTAACCCATACAATAGACCGAGAGGGTGAGTTAGGTGACAGTGTTGGGTAGTACAATGAAAGCTGGCTCCCAATAGACCTATACATATTCAGGTTTTGCAAGTAGTTGAAGAGAGATCTTGGCTATTTGTTAAAGATTACTTATAAGATTGCTTAACATCTAGTTGAATGGTTAGGAAA
>JAOXYD010093295.1:0-11952 GCA_028565735.1 Pinacopodium congolense | reverse complement strand
AAACTTACAAACATATTTGAAACAACCTATCTAAGGTCTTGAAACTTCCAATTCATTTGAATTGCCATTATCTTCAATTTTGACCTTCAAACTCCAAGCTTTCCATAATAGATTCTTCTTGAAATATACCTATATTTAAGATTAACATCATGAACTCAAACCATTAGTGATTAAGTATGTTTTGTTATCATCAAAACCAAGATTGGAACCTCCCTTGGATCAACAAGAGCTATTTTGGTTACTTTGTTGGTTAAAGTACATTTAAGGGGTATAGTCTTAAAAAGAGATGAATTTTAATGCATTTGTTGAATACACATGACTTTCTTAAATGGAAACATTGATTCTCTTATGTAATGCCATTTTGGTCCCCAAAGAAGGAAGTATATCAATGTTAGTTGGAAGATGCATCATTGTTCTCATGTTTAACCATCATTATGATATGTCTTAAATTTTGAGTATGAATGTTGATTTGAAATGATGCAAATGTTATTCCTACATGTTGTCATTTATCATTAGATTAAAGATAGAATACCAGTAATGACATTTATCCCTATATTCAGGTATCACTTTAATCTTGCATGGCATGATTGAATTAGGATTTTCGAGGGTAAATTAGTCACTTCAACCCTTAATTGAGGAAAAAATCTTAACAACCGTACAAAATAAAGGAGAGGAGAATAGTTGGAAAGCCTTTCAAATTTTTAAAGTAGTCTTCTCTTAAATTTCAACATAGACATTGATATTTGGATTTTGATTTTGTAAAGTAAATAAATAAATTGAATTAATAAGGAACCACTCAAGATACTATAAGGTTAACAATCAGTTACACCACTTGTAAACAGCCATCAAAAGAGCAAGCATATGTAAATACATTTAAAGATCAACACATTCCTTTTAGCTTGAACACGATCTCTTAAACTAGAAAAATAGTAACTTTAATGCTTAACCTTTTCACTAAATACATGGCTACGTTCCAATATGGTTTGGTATGATTAACTTCTCTTTCCCTACCATGCTCAACCATTCATTAGCTTCCAAGTCATATAGGAACATATAGGGACAGTTAGGTTTGATATATGGGCGTGAAGCACTTCTCTTATCCAAGTTAGAACACTTGAAGAAAACTTAAGAGGACTTCACCTAACTGTCTCACATATAGTGCTATCTCTTTTACTCCATATTAAATACATTGTATAGTTGAAACCAATCTTATAAGTTATATAATCTTCTTTAGAATTGTTATAGGGGTGAGAGGTCTACCTAAGAATCTAATTTCACTCTTATAGATTTTCATAATTGTTAATAATCTTTGTATTTCTGTTTACAAAAGAATAGTGTAAGAAAATTTGAATAGCGTATGGTCTCTTTACTCATATTTTACATCGTACAGGTAACACAATCTAATAAAGATGTATGATCCTTTAAACATATCTAATGTTAACGGCTTGTTACTGATGAATAGCCATAAAATTAAGGAACCCTTTGGCATCATCTGTGAAAACCATGCCAATCTGTATTAATAAATAAGAGAATAAGCACATGTAAGTAATTCCTTACAATATTTACTGTTAAACTAACCAGAAACATTATTTAGCCACATAACTTTGTCGTCCATAAATTGGTTAGGAGGAGCAACTGGTAAAACAAAACTTAAAAGTTAAACTATTTTTAAGTTGTTAATCTAGTCATCCCCTAAAATAACTTTAGGTAGAAATTTATTGGACTAAAAAATGTCTTATGCTTGCAAAACTATTATGAAGATAGAGGTGGACTCATAACCAGTTTTCAAACCTTAACATAGTTCTTAAGCCATTCCCCACCTTATAAAAAATTTATAGGATTTAAAGCAGTTTTCAATCTAATGGTTCTTGCACTGTTTAAGTCACATCTATTTCCACACTAAGCTCCTATAAGCTCCGACCTTTCACATTGTTCTTATAGATCCATTATACTTAGGGGGTTTGTTTATCAATAAACAATCTTTAAATCCTCTTGGGTAAAAAACAATTTGGACTTGAAGATGGATGAAATGATTCCAAGACCACCATCCTTCTTTAATTTGAATAAATATTTCCATTTCACTTTGACTTTAGCCATCCATGTTAGATCTCAACACCAAAACAAGTTCCTCATGCATTTTTACATAGTCTTAAGCAGCTTCTTCGGAAGGATTAAATGCCTTGTCTAATACATATGCAGATTGTTAAAAGTAAAGTTAGTCAATTGTAGCCTTCCCATTAATAATAGTTTTTTATTACATCAGCACCCTATTCTCCCCAAGATCTTAACAAGTATAGCTTTACAATCATTGTGTTTAGGCTTACTGGATGTCATAGTCAATCTAAAGTATAGGATGGGTAAAGATTTAACCTCCATCCTAGTGAATCCTTATAATTGAGAAGTAAGTGAATTGGCAGACTTAGATAGAATCATGAAGCTCTTTTACACGTGAATTTGTAGCTCAATGTTAATTATATTTAATGAATATATGAGTAGCTTTATAGACCCTAAATTAACTCCATATACTAATAATAAATCACCTATAAAGGTAAGGTTAGACATTGACACTTTCCTACACTTCCTCTGATAATTGAAACTTTAAGAGATGTGTATGTTCAAGTTAATAAGGCATGTTAAAAACTCAGTAAAAGTAGTCAAGAGGCAAGGAGAAAGGGTATTAATCATCTCTTACCCCTAAAGTAGAGTGTGGCTTCACCATTAATGAGTATGCTATAAGATGTTAGCATATACACTATATTAACCACCTTACAATGCTTTTTAAGAATCCAAATGGCTCTAATAAGTCCTCCAAAAGTCTTTAATCAATAGAACCATGTGCTTTATGAAGATTAATCTTCATTGCATAGTTCTTGGAAACTTATTTCTCTCATATAATCCTTAAATAATCTTTTATAAAAATTGATTTTCCTCCATTTTGTAAAAATAGCTTAAGCAAGACTAATGAGAGAGCTTAAGAATTCCCTAAATCTATTGGTCAAGTCTCTAAATAATGATATATAAATAGTGTTACAACATGAAGTACGCCTAAAGTGTTTTAATTCATCTGAGTTAGGTCATTTGGGAACTAGGCAAACAAATTTTTGGATAATTTCGTTTAGGTTACAAAGATTTCTATTAAAGGCCTCTTCTACAGTTTGATTAATCTCATGGGTAGCAATCTTTATTCTATTGAAACCTTAAGAGTTTAAAAAATCCTCGTTTTTTTCTAGTTAAGATGTTCCTTTAACTATTGTTTATAATTATTAAAACATAGCAACTCATTCCCCCCTAAGAGTTTCTCTCATTATATAATGTTTTTTGAACTTTTGATTTTTAATACTGATAGAGTATATTTGAGTATATTGGAACAAAAAGAACCTTCGTTAGGATATAGCATATTCAGTTATATTCATACCTCTTTAATTTTTTTTATGATCTTAACTCATTCTCTCATTAGTAAGAATGTATTTTTTGATTATTTCTTTTTATTTACTGATTTATATGTGTGGCTAATTTTATAAATAGAAAAGACGAGGGTTGCTGTTGAATTAATTATTATCCTACTTTTATTATTCTATGTTAAATGATTTTCTTAAGTAAGGGGCTTAATTATCTATCTTAGAATGGCCACCTAGGGTAGATTATTAGGTGATTAGGTAATCAAGAGATTGGCTATTGATTATTTGAAAAACTAATAAAACCATATAATTTAGTTGATTAATGATCTAACTTCAATTCCTTGAAAAGGTCTCATTCTACAAGACTTTTAGTTTAAATTTCTTGTGTTTTATTCTTGTTAATCTAATTTATTTAAATAAGAAAAAAAATTGAGATTAAAAGAGATAAGACTTTTCCCTAATCACTGTTTGTCATGTTTTTGTGAATATATCCATGATCTATTGAACAAAGTAGCTCCCTAAACTTAATTAATCCATTAAACTTCAAAACCTTAACAAAAACTAGAGATCAGTAAAACCTTTAACTCATTTATTATCATAGGTTAAATAATTAATTACCTTAGTTGTTCGTTTAATTGTAATATTATTATGGAATTTTCTCAACTGTCATACAAATTTTAACCTAATAGTTATAATAAATCTCTATAGGAACGATCTTTTAATCTTTTAACCTAGTATTACTTACTAATGAGACATACTTGCTTCTTGATCATAGATTAAGGAATCGATCATTGGACAACACAAACATATGTGCTTGCATTTAACCATGTTAAAATTTACACCTAGGAAATAAAAATTCCTTAGGTAAAAATTCATTAAATCCTAATCGCTACTCGAATTAGATAGATTGAGAAATTATGGATTCATTTTTCAATCTGGCATAGATCATTACAATCACTAAACTAGTGTGAATCTTAGTCAATAAAAAGATCATAAAGCATAAAAATAAAATAACAATTTAGTGCATTAATAAACAAATTGAATTGCAATCAAATCCAAGAAAACACACATTACATGTGATTCCAAGGCTTAATATTTCTTTATCCTAAAATAAAATTTAGGCATTAAAGGCTATAAGAGAGTGATAGGTAGAAAGTAAAAAGAAAAAAAAGAAAAAAAAGAAAAGAAGATTATTTAAAAACCTAAATGAAGTCCTCTAGGGCTAAGAACCTTACTTAAAAATATAATGTATCAATCCTTAGTAACAAAAGGGTACCAAAAAAATTAGCTAACAATTCCATTTTAAATTCGGAAATAAATAAGTTGTTTACTTGATTTCCAAAAGGGTCCTAATGGAAGTTGATTTCTTAATTTGAATCCACTAGCTTAGTTATTTTTACCATTTCACATACCTATGATTATTCGATAACTTTGTTTCTGTAGTGCTGGAATGTTTTCCCTCTTTAAATTTGAATTTTATTTTTTAATTTTGACATTTTACAATAAATGTTTACTCTAAAAATTCTACAACCTTCCCAATTACAAAAAAAAAACTAATTTCATTACAACTAAACTAATTTGCATATAATAATAAGGATCCTAAATTCAAAAACAACAATAATTATAATCACTATCAATAATTTGAAAGATGAAAGAACAAATTCCTAATTAAATACAATAATGTAGTTCAACAATTTATATTAGTTAGTTGTGGTGATAAATAATGTTTAAAAATTGGTAAATGTAAGAGGGCAATGTAGCTAGTCTATGTAATGGAGATAATACACAGTCCAAGGCAATATTATTCGATTTATTTAAATTAGAAAAGTGAAATTACATGACTATTTAATGTGGAGCTCAATTTAACTATTTCATAGTTGATAAATATGATGTTAATTAGTGAAAGTATTTGACATGGTGCATATCTTAAATGCCCAGCAAATGGATTGGGCAAATTTAATGGGATTTAACTAACTTCTTTATATACAGAAATTCAAATCGAAGTAGTTTATTTTAGCAATAAAATATGACCAAGTAGAGAAGATTTTGGTCAAAAAGGTCAACTAGATTGTAAGGGTCCTTAATGAAACCAAATGTGTGTGATCACATGTAATTGATGTTAATTACATGTATAATTAATGTTAATAGTGAAAGAAGCTGGCTTGTGGCCACTTAGTTTGAAACCATATATATATATGCACACTTATAAAATCCATATTTAGTTAATTAAAACTAAGGCCAAAAAATTCACAACATCAAAGCAAAATCACAATTCAACTCTTAATCTAACACAAATTTAAGTTACTTATGCTATTAATCAATTAAATAAAATTTAATTTAACAAATCTCAAACTAACACTATAAAAAAATTTTAGAAAATAAAAATTGAACAAACATAGACATTAATTTATTGATATCATCATAAAATGCATAAATCCTAACTATCAAGCATAGAATAACCAAAGACACCAAGAATAAATGAAAAGCCATAAAATAAAATTTCAAACAAATTAATATTTGATAAAGACAACTTTAATAACATAAAAAATCAAATTTTATTACATAATGAATCATCAAACTAATGAACTAAAGTGAAAGAATTAAGAAATGGACATAAGCATTTGAAATTGAAAAAAAAAATGCAACTAAAGCTAAAGAAAGATGCGAATAACATGAGAATATTATGAAAAAGAAGATAAAGGCCTAAGAATATGGCCTTCAAAAACTTTCTTACATCTCATGGAAAGCTTCACCAAAAACACTGTTGTCACTTTCTAAGAAAGCTCCTCTCCAAGGTGAGGTCCACTCCTTTAAAACATTTATTGTCATCACTTCAAAGGAAAGCAAGCTCTAAGCTTTTAAAAAAATTTTCTCCTCTCCATTTCTTACTTTTTTCAGCTGCCATCTAGGAAGGCTTCTTAAAAGCTTATTTTGTCCTTTCCTCTCCTAGGGCTTTCTACCCTTTCCATTTTAAAAGAATGTTTCTCCTAAGCTTTTTATTAACAGATTCTTTTTTTATTTAAGTGAGCAAGTGATGTGTGTAACGTGACTTGCTATTTTCCACTTGCTTTTTGTTATTTTTTAAATTTTATCTTTGATCTAAAATTGAGGTAATCTTCGGCTTCTTGCTCCAATTCTCTTCTAAAATATTTCCTTTCATCATATATTTATATTCCATTATTAAATCTGCATGTAAACTCAATAAGATTAACAAATGGGAAATTTAAGATAAAAATATGGAAGAATTCACATTGAAATGAATATATGAACGTAAGATAATTCAACCCTATATATGTCCATCATAAACCTTTGAAAACTGGCTGGCGTAATGCAAAGCCTAAAAGGCATCCTTCTTTAAGAAAAAATTCCATAGGGGCATACAAAGGTGATCTTTTCTTGATCTTCTGTAATGATGAAACTAAAATAGTAGCGAATAACCATCAAAGATGTAATAAAATGCATGCCCAACAAGTATCTCAATCATTTGGACAATAAAAGTCAAGGGAAAATAATTCTTATTAGTTGATAGGTTAAGCTTCCTATAATCAATGTAATACTCTCCAACTTATGATTGTTGAATTGAAAATCATCTAGCTTCTTTCATTATTGGATAAATAAGCTTAACATTTAAAAAACTTCACCACCTCCTTCTTGATAACCTCTTGTGTTTTAGGATTAAGTCTCATTTGATGCTCTCTCATTTTCTTACAACCATTTTCAAGGTTAATCCTATATATCACCACAATAGGGTTAATTCCTTTAATGTTTGAATTTTTCGATCATGTGGCTCTCATCCTCCTCTTTATGGTCTTCACTACCTTCCCTTATTGCTCTAAATTATTTTGGTTGGATATGGTGACTAGTAAAGCATGATCTATACCTAAGAAGGTGTATTTAAGGTCTGAAGGTAAGTTTTTTAACTTTAATATGAGTGGCCTCTCAATGGAAGGTGGGATGGGTGTTTCAATGCTAATGGTTTTTTATTTTGTATTCTCACCCAACTCCTTTTCTTCTTCTAATCCCTCGTCATCTTTTACCCCCATGTCTTCTTCAACTTGCTCTTCTTGCTCCATAAATTCATCAACTATATCTATCTTCATGCAAGCATTTCCTTTTACCAACTTTTTCAAAGAATTCCTCATTCTAAACTTTATTTATTCATCATCAATTATAAGAACTAGCTTCACTTCATGTACACCCACTAGTACTCTCCCAATGTTTATAAATGGCCTCCCCAATATCAATGGATGGTCTTCCTTAAAATCTAGCACAACAAAATCAATCAAAATTATCAATTGGTGGACCTTGACCAACATATCTTCCAATCTTAATAGATTAGCCTACCAATTCGATGAGTATAAATGTTGGCTTTCTATTGTCTATCCCCAATTTCTAGAAATGGAGAAAGACATCAAGTTACTGCTTGACCCAAAATAACATAAACATTTAGAAAACTCAAGATTACCAACACTATAAGGGATAGTAAAACTACCTAAAACTTTTAATTTGGATAGCTTGTGGTTGGTAATGATGGAGTTACAACTCTCTGTTAAGGACATTGATTGATTGTCATCCCAAGCTTGTTTGTTGGCTAAGATATCCTTGAAGAACTTTTCATACTTGGCCATTTTCTCTAAAGCTTTTATAATTGACAAGTTGATTTGCAATTTCTTTATCTTCTAAAAAAACATATAAAATTGTTCGTCCATTTGGTTCTTCTTTAGCCTTTACCAAAAAAGGAATTTTGTCTTATAAGGTCGTGGTGGTACATAAGGCTTTTCCTTATCCTTCTTTTCTTATTTCTCTATTATTTCTTCTTTGAAGTTTTCAATTGTCTTATTTGGTTCATTTAGTTGCTTGCCACTTCTAAGTGTAATTGCCTTTAATTGCTCCCTCGGATTTGTTTCCATGTTACTTGGAAGACACCTTATATTTCTTGTTGATAATGTATTAGCAAGCTGTCTAACTTAAACATCCAAGTTATGACTAGAAGAGGCATGGTTCTTCATTATTTAGACAAATTTAGATTCCATCCTCTTTCAGCCTTCCTCTTGCCTAGTAAACTCAGAGTACAAAAAATCCATCAACTTATTTGTAAGGCACTCAAGAGAGGGTTTAAATTGACATTTTAAAAACTTTCTTACCTAATTAAGCTCAACACCCAATACAATTCAAAACAATGAGATGTGAAAAAGTTAATGCAAAAAAGATAACAAATAACTTAATAAACAATACACACAAGCAACAAAAGATAAAGAGAAAAGGGAAGAGAGAGACACAATGTCTCATAGAAGTTCACCTACCCCACAGATAGGTTACATTTTCTCTCTAACAACATGTCAGATATCATTCTTTACTAATTAAAGCAAAAATAATTACAATCTTTTTCTAGGGAAAGAGAGGCCTTTACAACCAAATCTCTTTCTTCACAAAGAGGAGCCCTAAAAATATTTATATGGCAAAGCGGAGCCTTGACACTCTTTATATGGCAAGGAGGAGCCTTGACACACTTAACCAATCAAAAAATGCAAATCACCCCTCTTTAAGCAACTAAGAACACTTATGAATGTATTTCACTTAAGACACGATTAAGCTAAGGACTATAATGCTTTCACTAATGAAATGAATGATTAATACAACCAATGAAAGCTTAAATAAAATTGATATGGAAGATTTGATGCACACACAAATATGTATGATAATGAAACATAATATGAAATATTCACTTAATCCAAATCTGAATAGATTTGATAGATAAAAAAACTAGTGATTCCAAATAGTCAAATAAGACAAAAAATTTATTTAAATAATTAATGAACATTCTGAGGACTTAAAAAAATAGAAAAATATAACTTCGAAGAAAAGAATTTAGATTTAGCTACTCAAATTTATGAATGAAATCAAGTGTATGAAATATAGATAGATTCAAGTAGTGTGCAAATATAGACCTTAGACGGAAGATATAAGTGCTCAAAAATCAAGATAAAAATACCAAGATACTCCTAAGATCATAAACAAACTAAATACATTGTTCTTACACACCTGGAACGGATTTATATCATAAAAAATGTAGCTAACTCAAGACCACAAAAATATGATAGTTTAGGTGTGTATAGAAAGTGATTTTTAACGCAACTACAATATCCTTCACAAAATTTGAAATAAAAATATTAAACACTATAAGACACTTGGGAAATATGAAAATAAATTTATTATGATATTAGAACTTGTTTAAAATGTCCAGCGATATGCTAAAATCTATGAAAGAAAATTATAGATAGATTTAATACCTCTGAAAAGAACTGGCTTACAACCTAAGACGTAATCTTCCTAATATTGAAAGAAAAACTCAGATAACCTTTGAAAACCTTTTCCAAACTGAATATCATAATAGCAGAATTTTTGAAATAGATTTATGTATCTCGAATCAATATACAAATGAGACCATAACAAAACAAACTTGTTTCAATGCAATTGAGAGATAAGGCTCTAACATATCCAAATAATAAACTTATTAATTTAAACTATGATTAAAATAAGACATAAAAAAGTCTTGGGACACAATTTGAGACCATATAACAATTCAAAATGGTTTAATTGACTTCAAAAAATGGATATGCTATGAAATTAAACTTTATGCAACTTAGGAATGACTACATGCAATGCATGATTAATGTTGACCCCCTAGGTCAATTAGACAATAAGTGAAACTTACAATGGTATGAAAGACACCCTAACTAAGGTCTTGTAGCTTCCATTTCTCTTGTTCTTTCTTTAACTTCATCTTAGTCCTTCAAACTTAAAGCTTTACACAGGGAATCATCTTGAAATAACTTATCTTTGAATTTCACCATGCAAAGTCAAATCATTAGTAGTAATTATGTTTTGTTAACATCAAATCTAAGATTAGAACCTCCCTTGGTTCAACATTCTCCATATTTGACTCTAAGGATCAAGTATACCTTATTGAAAACCTGTTAGGCCTTTTACTCTCACATTATTTCTTGCATTATTAGTCTATAATAAATTTAATGGATCTTGCACCTAGATTATAAGTATTAGAGTAAGGATTGTTACCTCCTCTTTGCGGTGCCCTTGTGTAATTTAATTTTTCTAAACTATTGTTATCCATCATTAAACTATTAGTTATCTTATGTCTATCTTGCCTACATAGTTCCTATCTATGTTGTATGGCCGTTATAGAGGTGGAAGAGGTTGATTGCAAGTTGCTTAATTGCTTGGTGAGGGATATTATCTGTGCTTGTAAAGTTGTCACCAAATCCATCGTTATCATTCCTTCTGTTCATTAAAACTTTGTTATTTGCTCTTCTCCTTTGTCCATAGATACATGTTGTTCATTATCTCCTCCAATAGGTTACTTATAACATCTATTATTTTCCTCATCAAGGAACCTCCATCTACTACATCTATTATCCCTCTTGTATATTGATGTACTTAATTGTAAAATATCTGTAAGAGGAATTCCTTAGGAAAATTATGATATGAGCAACTCCTTTGTAGCTCCTTGAATATGTCTCGTGCTTCCTTCAATGATTGCCTATCTCTAGGTTGAAAATTTATGATCTCTTTAATGATTATGTAGTCTTTTTGAATGGAAAATACTTGGCCAAAAAGGCTTGCTCCAACTGGTCCCATTTTATTGCATTCTCTGGAATTAGAGAACTCATCCATCCTTTAGGTTATTCCTTTATAACGAATAGAAATAGTCTCATCTTCATGGCCTACTTTAACAACCCATTATATTGAAAAGTGTCACATATCTCCAGAAAATATACATCGATGTGCATTGGTATCTTCCTTGGCCAATCTATAAAATTGCACAATAGATTGAAGCATGTTTAATAAAGCTTACTTAATTTTGAAGTTGTTGGCTTGCACTAAGGTTATTGTGATCCCATATTGATTTATATTAATTTTAGGTCTCATAAAATCCATTATGGTCCATTGGTTTCCTCTTTACTCTCCTACTTTCGCAATTGATCTTTCTATGGCTTCTTCACACTACGCTTTTCTCATCCCCCTCTCATTTTTCGTAATATCATAAATCTTTGTATTGCCTACCTTGTTTTAACTTCTTATGATCCTTGTAGTCAAGAACCTACAATTATACAAGGAAAAATATAAATTTCATTAAATCAAAATAACTTAAATTAAATAACATGCTAAAAAAACTAATTCCAACAATGGTGTTGTGTTGATTAGGTGACTTTAAAATTGTGGGTAATTTTAAAATGATTTTACTTTGAAAACCAACGGATTTTAAGGCAAGTGCACCTATCGCAAAAGTAATAAAGTGGATTAATATTTCAGACTCCGAGTGTCGAACCCACTGGAAAAAAGTTGCTTAACTACTAGGTTAAATAGATCACAATTATTTAGGAAAAATCTAGAGAAATTGATTAAAAATTAGAAAATGACTTAAAGTTGACTACTTTGGCTTAAACACATCAAAAATAATTTTTGATTGCTTCTGAAAAATTTTGAAAATTACCAAATGTGTAAATTAGCTATGGATTAGATGATTGATGATTTA
>JAOXYD010093285.1:0-11953 GCA_028565735.1 Pinacopodium congolense | reverse complement strand
TTTTTTCGCAGACAAGGAGTAATATGGCCGATCAGCAACATATACAACAGTTTGCTAACCCACCGCATATATCCCAATCTTCGAACATATATGGTGGTCTGATAGACCACCGTATATCTCCTTAGACCACCATATATACCCCAGAATCATAGCCTTTGCTCCATTTACTCCAATTCCATCTAAAACTTTAAGCTTTAATCCAAAACTTATACTAAAAGATTGGACCTATTATTAAACACATAATATCACAAATTATGCACTTTTAAACCAAAAATAAGGATTAATTCAAGTAAATTCACATAACAAAAAATTATAAGATTCATCCCTATCAATTACATTTATAATTTTTAAAAGAATTTATAATTATAAACAAGTATTTTAAAATTTAGTGGCAAGTAAAACTTCTCAAGTCAAGAGGTATCAAAGGATGCAAAAGGAAAAGAGGTTTATACTATCATCTTAAATAATAAAATTTGGGATGCTTACTTGAATATTTTAGAAGATCGTGGCTCCAATTATTGAGGATTATTGGCTCAAATGAGAAGCTATCTTTGGATTATATATATGATAGCATTTATAGAGTTTACAAGATAATCATAAATATTTTTAGAGGAATGAAGATATTGTATAAGCTTTATACCAAGGACCCACTTAACAATTTATTTTCTCAATTCTTATTATTTATATAATGTAGATTCATAAAAAGACATTAATATGATGCAAAGTCTTTTTAATGTGATTAGATGCAAAGGCATATTTTGTACTAAAAAATGATCACATGTGATGAATGCAATTAAATTGTATCCGGAAAGTTCAAAGAGTTTTATTGGACTATTTGCTAAAAAAGAATTTATGATGAAAAATGTAGCTTAATAAGTTTTCTTAAGTTTAGTTTAATCCTTTACTTATTAATTATTAATATTCTTTTAATTATTAATTGCAAATAAATATAAATGGTGGAGATTATTTGGTAAAGCGATCCAATGTTAAAAAAATTTGTTATTAAACTACTTAATCAAACAAATACATGAAGTTGTGAATGTAATTGAAATGTTTTTAAATGTATTCACACAAATAAATAAAATCATTTGGATCATTATAGATTTAATGAACTTATTTATATTACTTATAATATGAAGATTGAGATTTTATTGATTAAATTTCGTTTCTTAAGTAATTATATTTTTATTATTGGTTTTATAAATCTTCTATTATATATTCAAAGAACTTAGTAAAAAGAGAGCATATAATCTAGTTGATATTAAATATAATGGCTATACTGATTTTTAGATCAAAAAACCATTATTTGATCTTGATTACTATAAACTACGAGAAGTAATTTACGAAGCGAATGCATTTATCATTATGAATGAATTAAGAATATCTACTAATGACTAGTTATTGTCTTATTTTAAAAACATTTAAAAATTAAAAGTATGATATGTTATAATAAAAAATAATTTCACACATTACTAGTTTATAATTTATGTAAACACAATAGAAAATATTAGTACAAGTACTTCAAATGAAAGTAAAATTTATGACTCTTTATATATCATTGAAACATTTGGAATTCGTAATAATGATGAGTCACAACTTCTTTCAAAAAAATAATTTTAATTGTTATAATAATTTTAGAATTTTTATATTAAATTTAATTTTATTAAACTTCTTATTAATTAATTAATAATAATACATGTTGATGTTTTATTTTTATTTTAATAAATTATATCATCTATATATTATATTTTTACTTATTCATATAATTCTTAATTCTTATCACTCTATATTAGTTTTTGATAGTTCAATACTGATTGAAATTCTAAACATTAAATCTCTAGCCTTACTAATAAGATATTCAATTCAATTTTTAAAATATTGGTCTATACTAACTTGAGTACTTTTTCTCTCCTTTGGCATGCATTAATTACATAATAAACCTCTAGCTTAATATGATTAAGTGCTTCTCTTTCTTTTCTTTCTTGTTTCTTTGTCTTTCTCTTAAGAAACTACATTAGATCCTCTGATTCTTCAAAGAATATTTTGTTAGATGGAACAAAGGTTGAGGAAGAGGAGTTAATAGATGTGCTTACATTGGATTTACTACATATAGATGCTTTGGAATTTTCCTTCAATTCTTCTAACCTTTGTTTAATGAGTTGCATCAGTCTAATTTTTGTAGATTTCATTGTAAATGTGGGATGGGAGAATTCTGCTTCTTTTTTAGTGGGTATTTTTTTTCCTCTTTCAGGTCGTAGAATCTTTGGAAGTAAAGGATCTTACCGCAATTTTGTTTTTTTCATCTCTACTAATAGTTTTTGTATCTCCATTTGGTGGGGCTTTTTGTCCTTACTCTGTGTAAGCCCTAAAGACACTCAAAAAGAGAGGTGAATTGAGTGATTAATTTTTTTTTCAAACACTTAAACTAGCCACCTAAGTCAAGCCAAACTAAATGAAGTCACTAAACTAATATTCCTAAAATGATATGGAAATGCAAATGCAAAAAGATAATGATTTAACTAAAGGGAAAATCACACTATCATGCAATAAAGAAAGAGATATGGGAGAGAAGGAGCACCAAAACTTATAATGATTTAGCAATCCCTAACAATTGCCTAGTCCAATCTCCAACTACTTGTTGGAAATTTAACTAGATTATCAAAACAAGTACAATCTTTTTCTAGGGTGAAGAGTAACCTTTACAAGACACAATCTTATTAAAGGTGAAGAGTGACCTTTTTACAACCTTTATATGGTAAAGAGGAGCCTTTAACAACAACAATTTACCAAACAATTTAACAAGTTCAATAATACCCCTTTATGAGTAACCAAACACACTTAAGAAGGTGTTTCACTTAAACTACAATTAAACTAAGGGCTTTATGCATTCAATAAATGATATGATACAACTAAGATGCACTTAAATTCTCAAACAAAATTTATATGGAAGATTGTAATAACAAAACACTTGAACGTATGATGAAAATTGAAGAACCAAAACTAAACACCAAATATGGATAGCTTATAAATATAAGAATATAATTTCTTCCAATCACTCAAATAATGCTTTAAAAATTCACTTGAATATTCAATGAAACTCTCAAGGATGTAAACAATCAAGAATTTAAGCACTCAAACATATGAAATAGAGCAAGAACATTTAAAATTTTATAGATATGGTATTTGCAATAATCTGCTAACATAACAACTTAATACTGCACGAAATTGATCAATGATTTTCTTGAATACTTAAACTAATTGTCAACAAAAAGGATAAACACCCAGAAATTGCTAACTATTAACAAAAAGGATAAACACCTAGAAATTGATTTAAGTAGCAAACCAGGTGTTTGAAATAAGAATAGTGAAAACTAGTTTTGGAGTGTTTGAAAGTTTAAGCTCAAAACAAACAAAATAGGCTTCCAAAAATTTGAAACAGGGATCAACCACACTCTAGAATACTTAAATAAATGGAAAAAAATAATTTCATAATTTTAGAAATAGATTATAGTGGCTGAAATTGAGATTAAACAAGAATATAAAATGTTGAACCAATGTTGATAAAGGTATGAGTTCAAGCTTTAATTTAACAAAATAAGGGCCTTAAAAATCGAAACTAAGATTAAATAACTTCTAGAACACTTAAACTAACATCTCTATTTTATTACTTGTTAACTGATATATTTACTGTAAAAATTGGTCTTCAATTGAATTTGATTTGCATGTTAAAAGATTAATTTGTTTAAGCTTAATTAGTACTTAGACTGACCAATAACACATTGGTCAACCTACCTTTCAAATTATTAAAACCTTTCACGCACATCATTCTATCTAAACACAATATTCTTTTTAACAAGTTCATTTAAAGGTGTTGCTATAAAACTAAAATCCTTTACAGATCTCGTATAAAAACTTACTAACCCATGAAAACTTCGTACCTCATTTGCATTCTTAGGTGTAGGTCACTCCTTAATTGCCTTGACCTTTTTCTCGTCTACACTAATTCCATGAGCACTCACAATAAAACCAAAAAATATGAAAAATTCCGTATAAAATATGCATTTCTTCAAATTATCATACAACTTATATTCCTATTAAGCATAAAGTACATAATGTAAATGTTTGACACAGTCATCCAAACTCTTACTATACACCAAAATATCCTCAAAATATATAGCAACAAATTTTCCAATAAAAGGGAGCTTAGCATGGTTCATTAACCTTATAAAGGCACTTGGTGCATTAGTTAAACCAAAAGGCAACACCAACCACTCATATAAATCATATTTTGTCTCAAAAGTAGTTTTCCATTTGTCTCCCTCTTTCATGCTAATTTGATAATATCCACTTTTTTAAGTCAATATTTTAAAATAAATTATAATCATATAGTTCATCGAGCATATCATCTAATTTAGGTACAGAATGTCTATACTTTACTATAATGTTATTGATAGCTTAACAATCTACATATGTTGGCATTAGAATTATAAAAATTGAACATAGGCTAAGATTCTCTCTCACGAACCCCTTTTCCAGTAGCTCATCCACTCTTCTTTGATTCTTCTTGGTCTCCTTTATATTAGCTCTACAAGGTAGTCTATTAGGAATTGTTGGACTTGGAATGGAATTAATTTGATGCTCAATGCCTTTTAAAGTCGATAACCCTTATGTAATAAAGACGAAATAGCACTAGGCAATGAAGGGATAAAATCATTAGTTGAAAAGTAAATATCCTTATACATAAGTACATGCTGAATCAAGGAAGATTCACATTATTTTGATGATGAAAAAAATATTATTTAGACTAATATTTTATTATGTTTTAAATGTTTAAAATATAGATGTTTAAGATGGAGTATAGAAGAATTGGATATGAAGTCTTGGAATTAAAAAAGGGCTAATGATGAATTGATTGAGGATCAAGCTTTAAAAGACAAAAATAGTATTTATATAGGTTAATGTTTGTAATTTTTATTATAAATTTTACTTGATTCATTTTGGTGTTTGGTTCATTTTGATGTTTTGATGAGGCTTATCCATACACAACACATTTATAATTTAAAATGTGCATATAGGTTGAATAATAAAGAGGAATTTTGTGTGAAATGTTTTTAATAATCCTTTTGATGAGTTAAAAATGTTTTTGGGAAGGTTTTAGATTTGTTTGTGAGTTTAAGAAGTATTTATAATGTTATAATTGATTTAGGATTGTTTGGAATTAATTTAGACAAGTTTATGTGTATTTTTGGGAGATCAACAACAATTTTGGAGGAGTAAAATGACAACATTGATAATGTATGTTGAAGTCTCTAATTTTAAAATCAATGGCGGTGCACAATACTATTAATGGTGCCATTGATCATCAAAGAAATTGTTATTGAAGGGTGTAAATCACGCTACAACTGCCATTCTACAATGATAACATGTGTTTAATGTGATAAATTGCTTGAGAGCAATGTGTGATGGATAGTTTGACATCATAGGGCTATAAATAGGTTATTTTGCATTGTTTTTCATTATCCAAGAGTTTAGAAATCAATCATTTAAGTATTTTGAGCATTAAGAAGTGTTTTATGTATGAGTTTGAGCTGAGGCTTTGAGTTGATATTTGTGAGCTTTTTTAGCACATTTTTGCATTCATCAAAGGTTGTTTTTGAGCCTCTAAATACACCAATTTGTTCTTGAGTGGAATTCTTTCAAGTGTATAATTTGAGAGATATAATAGTTGTGAGGTAACATTTATCCTTAAGCCTTTGGAAAAGGTTTGAACAAGTTTTCTATGAGCCTAGAAAGGTATCATATTTCCAATAATATTCTTCTGATTATAGTAAAAAATCTCAACAAGGTTTTGTTAAAGACTAAATGTAGGAAAGTAGATCTCTTTGAACTAGTAAAATTTTATTTGTTTCTCTTCTTCCTGATCTTTTGTTTTTAAGTTTTTATTTTATAAGTTGAATTGTTAAGTTCTTAATTGTGTTTCTTGTTCTATAAAAAAATGTGTTTATATTAGTATTAAATATAAGTTATCTGTGAAATTGTGTATATTAAATTTATTTTATATATTACATTTATTGATACCTGTTTCTACAACTAGTTTCCATAAAAGTAGATGAACTTAGGATTTCGTCATTGTAGAAATTTGTAAGAACTTAATTTACTCCCCCTCTTAGGTGCCATTTAAGATTAATCTTAGGTATCACAATGTAAGTCTCACATACTGTAAATTCTAATGAATTTGTGAGGAAATATCATATGGCAAAAATTATAAACACTTTTACTCGCACAAATAGTTTAGAAGGAAAAAAAATACACATACAACACCCTTCTTTGATGGAAAAAATTATGTATATTGGAAAACCATAATGAGATATTATTTGATGGGTAAAGTGTAGAATTATGGCTAATAGTTTTGCAAAAGACCTGTATATCGACCAAATTCATAGGAAACGGAATAATGTCTAAGAAAGAAGTTGAGTAGGATAAAGAAGAAAGAAAATTAGCCTCACTAAATAGCAAAGCTATACATATTTTGTACTATGGTCTAAGTATAACTGAATTCAATAGAGTTTTATGTGTAAAAACTACTTATGAAATTTGACATGTACTAAAATCACACATGAAGGCACCTTAAGTAAAAGAGAGTAAAATTAACATGTTTACTCATTCTTATAAACATTTTCAAATGTTGTATGATAAAGAAACCTCTATTATGTATGCTCAATTTCTTGATATCGTTAATGCTTTAAAGGATCTATATAAGACCTATTCAAAGTTTGAGCTTGTTAGGAAAATTATTAGGTCATTACCGAAATAATAGGAAACTAAGGTAACTGTAATTCAAGAAGTAAAGGACCTTAACGTTCTCCCCCTCAATGACCATATTAGCTCACTATTAATGTATAAGATGATGATGAAGGAGACTCAAGAAGAACAAGTAGTGTCCAAAAGGAAGAATATAGCATTCGAGGTTATAATAAAAAAGGAAAATGAAAATGAAGAATCCTCATTTGGAAGTGAAAATAAAGAACTTACTTCTATTATAAGAAGATTAAAGAGATTCACAAGGAAGGCATCTATACGAAGAAAAGGTAAGTCTTTCTCTACAAATAAATTAACTAACATATTGTGCTTTACATGTGGTGAAAAAGTTTAGTTGAATTCGTAATGCCCACACCTCTAAGAAGAAGAAGAAGAAGAAGAAGAAGGAAAAGAAGCTAAGGAAAAGAGAGAAAAGAAAGAATCAAAGAAAAAAAAAGCATTAAAGGCCACATAGACTAAATCAAGTGATTCTAAAAATGAAGAAGTGGCAAACATGTGTTTTATGGTATACGATGATTTAGCTTCTTCACATTCCCATCATAGTGATAATGAGTGTGATTTTAAGTATTCTTATAAATAAGTGTTAGAATACATTGAGGAATTGACTAGGGAGAAGAAGGAGTTACATGATAGATATAAGAAAATCTCTAGAGGAATTTGATGAGTTTAAATTAGAGATTGAAAGATTTATGTAAGAATTAGAATCACTTCATAAGGATAATGATAACTTAGTAAATGAAAACATTTCTTTAAAGAAATAAGTAGAAAAACTTGAGTAATCACTTTCAAAATTTATGAAATGTAAAGAGAAATTAGTGAACATGCTAGGTGCCTAAAAATTGATTAATTATAAATATGGTTTATTTTATAGTAATGAAAATGGACTATCTTATAGCAAGATCATTTTCATTAAAGAAAAGAACTTAAAAGATGGAACTTTACTTAAGAATATGGAAATCTACTTAGGTCTTTTTTTCAAAACACTTCATCTAGTAGGCCACAACCTAAAGAAAGACATTACGCATTCATGTATAGTTATACGATTAGGCATAAAAGATTTACCCATCAAAGGTTTAATAACAGAAAGTCATTTTCTCAATCTAGGAAAAATCTTCAACCATGGTATTACAATGATTTTAGGAGTGCATATAAAACATAAGCACCTTATTTTACACTTATTATGGCTATTATAAACGGGTAGCTCATTTTTTATAATGATAGAATTAAGGATATGAATATTTCGTCATATAGTCAAAATAGGTATGCCATTAACAATCAAGGACCTAAGATGATGTGGGTACTAAAGATGCATTGATTTTATTTTCGTAGGTCCAACAAGAGTATCTCTAAGAGCATAAAAAGATGAAACTCACCAAAATGCATTGTTGAACCAAAGAAGAAGAATTTAAGAAATTTTATGAAGTACGATAAAGAGGTACACTTGATGTCATTGTGATTTAATTATTTGAATCATGATTAATATTTTAGAATTATGAATAATTGAGTCTAGATTATTTTTTAGAATAATTTTAGTAATGAAATACTTGGTTGTCATTAAGTGCCTAGATGCTTTATGAAAAACTTGTTCATTTTATAATACTTTAAAATTTTGTAAAGAAATATTTGGAACCATTTGAATGATAAAGATTTTTAATAATTGTTTATTTTGTTCAGTCATCCTTCTCATGTATTTAAAATATTGCATATGTGAAAATGTACTTTCATTAAGTGTGGCCTCGATTCTTTTAATGGAAGATTTTGCTTGCAAAGTTATTTTTTGATTTTAATGATTTCATATTGCAATATATCATGTACATTTTTAATCCTTTAAAGAATATTAAACTTTGAAAAGATCATGACATGGTATTTAGAATATCCTTATAATTTTTTGGATATGTTTTTCAAATTTTATTGGAAATTATTTCACTTAGGGGGAGTTAACCTTTCTTAATTAAAAATATGTGATTTATCTAAGGAGTAAAGAAAATTATGATTTTTTTAATTCTTCTTTAAATGAGTCTTAATAATGTTCGATAAGATTTTTGTCCATAATGTTATTATTAATAGTTGAAAATTTTGGTGGTCGAATATGACGTTTTTAATTATGAAGATGTTTAATAAATGTTTCCTTCATGCTGTTAAGTTTGGATTTTTGAAAAATGGTTCAAGTTTTTAAGAGAACTAAGCATAATAGATGCTAGTCTTTTATGGTTGTTAACGCTTGTTTATGATTTTTTTTTTCATGAACTAAGATTTAGGGTTTATGTTGTTTAAAAATTTTAAAATGTATATTTTAATCTTTTTTTATTATTCCAAAAATAGGGAAAGGTGTATGTGATATTATATCTTATTAAGAGGAAGTAGTAGAAATTTTTAAATTTTTAATCATGAATTTAGGGGGAGTTTACCAATTTCTTTTGAGATTGTTTTTGAATTTGTATAGTTGAAATTGTTTTTGGTGAAAAGAATTCCATAATTATGATAAATTTAGGAGTTGCTTTTAGAGAATTGATGCTTCTGATACTTGTTTATGAAAAGATTAAGTCTTTGAAATGTTTTTGTATTTGGAAATAAATTATATGTTGAATGATAATTACGTGGTATTAAGTAATGGTGTGTGTTTGTTTGAAGTGTATAATATCACATAGTTTTATCATCATAAGAAAGGAGAGATTGTTGAACCAAGGGAAGTTTATCTTATTTTGATGATGATAAAATATTTTTAAATAATATTTTATTGTCTTTTAAGTATTTAAAAGATAGTGTTTAAAAAATATTTTTAAAATAATATTTTATTGTCTTTTAAGTTTTTAAAAGATAGTGTTTAAAATTAAGTATAGACAAACTTGGATATGAAGTCTTGGAATCAAGAAAGAGCTAATGGCGAATTGATTGACGCTTAAGTTTTAGAAGACCAAAATAGTATTTATATAGGTTAATGCTTGTACTTTTTATTACAATTTTGAATTAGTTCATTTTGGTTTTTGATAGGGCTCATTCATGCATATCACATTTATAATTTAGAATATGAATATAGGTTGCATAATCAAGAAGAATTGTGTATGAAATATTTTTAGTAATCCTCTTGATGAGTTAAAAATAATTTTAGGAAGGCTCTGGATGTGCTTGTTAGTTTAGAAAGTGTTTATAATGTTAGAATTGATTTAGGGTTTTCCAGAATTACCTTGGACAATTTTATATGTGTTTCAGGAATACCAACGATGATTCTGGAGAAGTAAAACAACATTGTTGATAAGCTAAGTTGAAGTCTCTAATTCAGTTATTAACGATAGTGCCCATTACTATTAATAGCACCATTGATTGGTGAAGAAACCACCATTGAAGAGCGTAAATCACACTACAACAACTATTTTATAATGGTAACATATGTTTAATGTTTTGAATTGATCCAGATCAATGTGAAATGGATAGTTTGACATCTTAAGGCTATAAATAGGTTTTTTTTCATTGTTTTTCATTATATAAGAGTTTTAAAATCATTTATTTAAATTTTTTTGGCATTAATAAATATTTTGTGTTTGATTTTTCATTGTGGTTTTGAGCTGATATTTGTGAGCTTTTTAAGCACGTTTCTTCAATCATCAAAGGCTGTTTTTAATCCTCTAAATACACCAAAATTTTTTTAGTGAAATCTAGTGTGTATTTTGAGAGATAGAATAGTTGTGAGGTAAAGGTGATCCTTAAGCCTTTAAAAAAGGATTGAAAAGATTATTCTTGACCTTATAAAAAGGATTATATTTCTAATGTTATTCTTCTAATTATAGTGCAAAATCGTAACAATGTTTTGTTAGAGACTAGACGTAGGAGAAAGTGAATCTCTCCAAACTATTATAAATCTATTTGTCTCTCTTCTCCCTACTCTTTTAATTTTATGTTTTTATTTTATAAGTTTAATTTTTAAGTTCTTAATTGTATTTAATATTACTATTGAATATATAAGTTATTTTTGAAATTATGTGTATTGAATTGATTTTATCTATTACATTTATTATTACTTGTTTCCACGATCAGTTTCCATAAATGTGAGTGAACTTAAGATTTCATCCTTGTAAAAATTTTAAGAATCTAATTCACTTCCCTCTTAGGTGTTATTTAGGACTAACAATACAAGTATTTGTTGCATTGCCAACATAGCCCTCTTGACCTCATCGTTACTAGCTAAAGCACTAATTTTTATATTTTCTCTCTAATTTAAACTTCATAATCAGATTTTATTCTCTCATTGCTCACTACTATGCTCCTTTCACTCTTGTTCACAATCTCGCTCTTTTTTTCACTCTCACTCTTTTATTGAGTACTCATTTACTTTTCTCTCAATATGTATTCTCTTGCTATCCTAATCTAATCCTCATATCCTTCCCATGGTTTGAGAGGTGTTAAGATCACACGTCAGTTGTTCATGACAAAGGAGCAATTGTTTTTGTACCCATTATGTCAAACATTTTTGTTAAACTACCATGGACATCCCAAAAGAAGATGACTACCATGCATTGCGTCTCATCATTATAACTTCCAATGGAAAATGCAACTAGAACCTATTTTTTCACCTTAACTTCCCCACACTCATTTAATCATTACAACTTATATGGTTTTGGATGCTTTAGAGTTGTTAACTTCAATTTATCAACTAGTGAAGCACTAGCAACATTATTGCAACTCCCACTATTAATGATCATATTACATGCCTTGCCATTAAGTATGAAAAATATGCTCACTTTGGGCCTTATTTCATCCTTAGGCTGAATCTTAAGTCGCCTAGTGATAGGTAATTTCCCATTCATGGGTCCTTTAACATTTACATCACTAAAATCCTTCAATAGTAGTATTTCATCATCACTTGAGATAATACTCTCCAGCTCACCTTTTTCTAAAACAATAATAGTGCCTTTATTTTGACATTGAGAAGCAACATACCTATGCCCTTGACACATGAAATTCTTAAAATCACGTGATTTAAAGGATAGTTTAGATTTAAGTTTACCTTTAAAAAAAGAAACCAAATTTTTAGCTTTCACATCTTCTTTTAATAGCTTTGTCATCCTTCTAATTTGACCTTCATGAAGAGTTAGAACTAAATTTAGAAGTTCCTCTAGATTTTAATTGCGTTTCCACC
>JAOXYD010093255.1:0-11953 GCA_028565735.1 Pinacopodium congolense | reverse complement strand
AAACATTTAAACACAATATAGGGGTCATAATGCATCAAATTCACTATCAAAATCATATCAATTTTGACCCCTATCACCTACTATATGCTTATGAATTCCATTATACCACTTCAATAGTTTGCCTGCCAAGGTCCAATCCCCTTTAATTTTCCAAGTGGTATAGGAGAAAGAAAAAAGGATAGAAGAAGTTCACTATAATTGTAATGAAATAGAAGAAGTTACACTGGATCAAATCTTAATGTATTCCACCAATTACTTAGACTAGCATAAAGAAAGATAAAAGAAATGAATAGAATAATAGTCTAATAAAAAACAAAAGAGTCTATTTTCTTAATAGAAATGGATGCCCTTTTTTCAACACATATATTATCATATAGATAAATAAGGTTTCTCCATTGGTCATAAGTTGTAATTAATTAAGATAGAGAGCTTTCATTAATAGTAAAAAAAGAACTTTTCACTAGCAAGGATCAATGCAAATTCAATAAACTGATAATCAAGGATGTGCCTTCTTATTAAATGCTTTAAAGACCTTATGTTGATATTGATAAGGGTATACTTTATATAGTTTTTTAGTATTATTTGATATATCTTTACCTTTATCTTGGTGTTAAATTTCCCAAATTATGTTTGTTATTATTGAATTTATATGATGATGTCCAAGAATGAAGGTTTATGTGAAAAGTATCAAGTTTAGAGTATTTTTCAAAAGAACAACATGACACTTAAATGGTGTCATTGTTTTCTCCTTTCAACCATTGTTATAGGCTTCTAAAGAGTTTAGCATGACCTAAAAATGATGTCATTGTTCACTAGCTGCCCATCATTGTTCTATAGTCTAGAGATAGAAAATTAACATGGGACATAATAGGTGCTGTTATTGTTTAGTGTCAAGCATTGTTGATGTCTGCAGATACTTTTTCCAGTTGGATCTTCATTGATTTCAAGACAACTTGCATAAAAAAATATCTAACACTATTTGAGAGATATTTAAACATCTTTGTTGGAGAAGTATATTTTAAGTAGCCAACTTGTTCTCTTTCTCCATTTTCCATGTTTCACTCTAGTTTAGGAATTTTATTTATTTATTTATTTATTTGGTTTCATTATTTTATATTAGAGATTCCCAATTTCTTTTAAGGATTTTGAGAGTTGAACACGTGATTCAAAATTGGGAATTAGTTTGGAGCTTGATTTGGTGTTTTTTAAACTCTTGATTTCATTATATCTTACACTTTTATTAGATAATCATAAGACATGTGCTTTATGTTCTATATCTTATGTTCTTTTATTAATATGTGTAACTAATTTGATTTTTAGCTAAGGTAAGGCTAGTATATGCTTTAATTGAGTTCTTATGCATGTTTGGATGCCAATATTTGTTTATTTCAAAGTTTAATCCTCTATTATAAGTTCATCACTTGAAATTGAGTCATAGATAATTAAAGATCTAAGAAATCTACATTAATTATTGAAAATATCAATAAAAAACATGATTTAAATTAGTAAATGACCAAACTTTGGTTAAATGTAAGGGTGTTAATCCTGAAAAACGGAATTTTTAGATTACAGTTTTTGATCTTTATGCCTATTTCCTAAGTCTATGAATAATCAAACTGTAAGATACGACTAGTAGATAAAAGGCATTATCTTAACCATAGCTTTGTATTAATTTCATGAAGATACTTTAGATCAGGCATCAAAATCTTTAATAACTCAATTTAGTCATTGAGCTTTGAAGTTCTAGCTTTTCATTTAGATTTTATAACCCTTAATTGCATTCTTGATCTCCTTTATAGTAACTAAAAGTATTTAGTTTAGTTTAATAGTTTTTAATTTGATAAATTAATGAATTTGAGTTCTCTAGATAATTGTGTTCGGAGTGACCTAGTGTTTATTATTAATTATTTATGGGAGAGCTAATTTGGACTCATGTGAATTCACTATATTACTTGTTAATTGGTATACTCACCTTAAAACTGGTCTTGAGTTGAGTTTTCAATTTGCGTTTAAAAGGTTGATTAAGTTTAGTTAAGACCACATCATAACAAATATAAAGGCAAGTTTTATTAAGGTTTAAGCGTATGTTTATCCAATTCCTTAAGTTCTTGTGACCTCAAGTGATCAATATCTTCATATGACAATTCTCATTACAAAAGTTTTTAGCATAAGGAGTTACTTGAGTTAAAGTGTGATAGCTCTTAAAGTATACATATTTCATACATGATTTAGTGTTTGTTTAAATTGATTTTAAGGGTAAATCTATGTGAATTATGTTTTTATCGAGTTAAAACCTTTGAATGTGATGTTGCTCAGTGATTTCTATGTTTATATATATATTGTAGGACTTTTGTGCACATCTTTTAACATATTTTTGGAACTATAAAATATGTTAAGGGTAAATCCATGTGAATTATGTGTTTATTGAGTTAAAACCTTTGGTATGATATTGCTTAGTGATTTCTAGGTTTATATATACTTTGTAAGACTTTGGTAGACATTTTAACATATGTTTTGAACTAGAAAAGGTGTTAAATCACTTTGGAGACTAAAATCATCACATGATGAAGTTCCATACCAAATTCCAAGGTTATTGGACAAGCCATAAGGAGTGCACAAAATAAAGAACAAGACATGCTTAGTTGAGCATCAGATTTGGTATAGCTGACTTGTGAGAGAAATTAGGCACAAGATGAAATTTTAGCTATGAAATTTCACAAGATGAAAGAAAACATTCCAAAAAGCTTCATACCAAATTTCATGAAAATTAGATTAAGAATGGAGAAGATATTATGAAAATACCAAGTGGTGTAGAAAGTTACATTGCATCACAAGCATCATCACACCTTGATTTCACTCCAGTGCAATTCATGGCTAGAATCATGGCCATGATCTAGACGCCCTGCACCTACGAAAATAACCTAATTTTAGGTTTTTAAGTGATTTACTTTCTACAAAAGACATTATTTAGTCGTTAAGCATCATACAACACATTCTAGGTCATTCTTAGAGGATTTTTAACAAAGATTAAAGGAGAGGAAGCATCCAATGGCAAGAATTAAAGATCCAAGGAAGGGTTTCACCATTCAAGATCAAGATTTCAAGGATTTAAGAAGATTTATCATAAGCTTTCTTGTTCCTTTTGTATTTATAATTGTTTGTGTGATTGAAACCATGTTTAGGAGCTAAACTCTTTGTAGGATTTGGGTTTTTATGAACTCTATGATGTGGTATTCTTGTTAATTCTTGTTTTAACTTTTGAGTTCCAAGTTTTTGAATTAGATTTGTTCATGGATATTAATTCCTTTGGATTAAATTGTTATGCAAAAGTAAACATTGATTTCAAAGCCTTAATTATGTGTATGATTGAGATAGGAAATTTTCTTATATGCATTAGATCACTTCATGAATAAAACGTCTTGCATGGGAAGCTTGAAATAATCCTACATGAGATTTTTGGATTAGATGTGAATTTATCCAAAACAATAGGTTCCATAGGATAGGTTAATCTATTGAATTTGATAGAACGGGATAGAGAGAACTTTCACCTAGTTCATTGAATTAAATAGAAGTTACATTGCTTAAGAAAGAGTGTAATTTACATTAGGAAATGTACGGTTTAACAAATCTAGAATTAAAGTTAAAACAAAATAAACAAATGAGTACATACACATCCTAAAGGGATTAATTACCTTAATCATACCTTCATCATTGATTGTTTCTCATTATAAGTTTGTCTAGGATTTTTACTTTAATTGTTTTGTTTCTTTTAATCATAAAACCAATCAATCAATCTTTATCTTTTGAGTAGCTAGCTAGGTTTAGATAGGAATTCATTAGTAGTAGTAATCCTTGAGGTTCAACACCTAGACTTATCCAAGCTATATTATCCAATAGGTATACTTTCCTTTTCATTTATTATGATATTGATTAGTGTGGTCTTATAATTTTTCTTTTAAAACTTTGGTATTTCACAATTTAACCATCAAGTTTTTGGTGTTATTGCTGAGGACTATGCCTTGTTAAGTGTCTTTCTATTCTTGTTTAGTCTAGCTTTATTTACGTTATTTTAGTTTTTTTTTGTTTTTTAGTTGTTGATTTTAATTTTCTGCATTTTTATCTTTATTTTATAACTTTTTTTTTTTTACTTTTTGTTTTGTTTCTTCAAATTTCAAGTTAGGTATGTTTGTGCATAACTTGGAGTCATCTTATTTCTCTCATAGAAGCATACCTTGAAAGTTGAATAAACGTTTCGGAGAGGAATAAGAGAGAAGAAGTTAGAAGCTAGTGTTAAGTTGGAAATCTTATAGCCACAATTTGAAAACATCGAGCACGAGTTAGGACTAAGGATTTAGCTTACAATGGGTGATCTTTCAAGGCCCTCACTATAAGGAATGGAGTCAAGTATCCAAAGGCCATGCGTTAAGAGTGCATGATTCAAGATAAAGCCTCAAAAGATACAAATGTTTTAGAATTATATACAATTTAAAGGGTTTCCAGACAATTATACAAATGCCCATATTACCAATTTCCTGGAGATTTTTGATAGTTTCAAGCTAAATAAATTGTCATAAGATGTAGTTAAATCAAGATTATTCCCTTTCACGTTGTCTAATAGAGCTAAGTCATGGCTAAAGTTGAATCCACTGGGTTCTAACACATCTTGGAATCAATTGGTTGAAAAGTTTTTAACTAGGTATTTCCTGCCTTCTGGACTTGCTAAATTACATAAGAAAATTGTTTCTTTTTAGTAGTAGGAGTAGGAGAATATGTATAAGGCTTAATAATAGTGGAAGGATATACTCCTAAGGTTCCCACATCATGGCTTTGACTTGGGCATGCTAATGCAAGCTTTCCTTGGAGATTTGAGCTTTGACACTAAGAAACTAATTGATACATCATTTAGTGGCACTATGTTCACTCGCAAAACAAACAATGAGTTTTACGCTCAAAACCACAAGTATATGAGTCGTACTTGTAGTAAAGAACAGATATCGATCCCATGAGGATTATATCTAGACATTCTATCAATTTGGGTTACACTTTGTTAAAAAAAGATTTAAAAAATAAAATAAAAACAAATAAATAAGACGCAGACAAATTTGGAAGGAATAACAAGCAATACAACCAATTGCAACACTGCAAATGAAAATTCGAAGAAAAACAAGATTCAAGAATAGGACTTGTTGTTATCCCTATTTGTTTCCCTTTGGTTAATTGATCTAATTTATATTTGGCCTAAGATTTTCTAATATTTTAGCTATCCTCCCTCAAGGTGCAACTAAATGTCACTAATTAAATAATCTAGGATTAACTTTGGGATCTCTCAACATGCAAAGCCTTTCCTAAACATTTCACTAGATATGAAGCTATCCTATAATTAATATATTAATTTATCGAAATCTCTTCCTATAGGTCTATTAAATGCCAACTCTTATTGTACATCTAACACAAATTACCGAACTCACTCTATCAATTTATTGAGGGTTTAAGCTCAATAAACAATACAAATATTTATAAAATTAAATCAATAACCAAAGGATCCTAAATAATTCAAACAACAAATCCTAAAAATATTTTGGCCACTCATAATAATAAAAATAAGTTGAATCATATCCATATTCTTCGAAATATAAAATAAAATAAGATAAATAAAAATAAAAATAAAAGAAAAATAAATATAAAAAAATAAATAAATATTGAAAGAACTCTTGAAGTTTTGTAGTTTGTATGGTGGAAATGAAGCTTGTAGATGCTCTCCTTCTTTTGTCCGAATTTCTGTGTTTGAGCTTGTCTCCTGGTGTGTGATGCTCTTTTTCTTCTTCTAATTTTTGTTTGCCTCTACTCTTTGTGCCGTCTTTTCTATGTACGTTCTCCTCTCTGGCGGCTTCCAACTTTTCTGCATCTCGTCTTTGATTTATTTCTGTCCGCTTCATTCTTATTTCTGTCTGAATTTTCTCTGCCTAGGTCTGTCTTGTGCACTGTTGGTTTTAGTCTCAGCTACTGGGTGTAGGTCTTGGTCTAGAGGGCTTTAAGCTTGGTCCAACAGGTTGGAGTCTGGGAGTACAGCAGGTCTATGGGCGTCCAGGAGGCAGGTCCAGGCGAGAAGGGTTCTAGCAATAACGAGTCTGTTTAGCTCTCTAGTTCAAAGGTGCGGGTCCAGCAGCTTGGAGGCTTATATGATGTGGGGGTCCAGGCAAACTAGGTCATCCAGCAGTCCACGCAGGGAGGGACAGATCCAGAGATCCAGGCTGACGCAGGTTAGCAGGCCAGCGGGAAAGCGGGCTATCTCCTTGCGCTGGCTTCAGGCACGAGTCCACTAGGCTTCAGCAGTAGCCCAGGCGAGTAGGCTCTCTATGCCAAGTAGTCTAGGCACTCCTTTTACAGCCCAACAGCCTCTCCTTTTCCAACAACTGAAGAAGTCCATGCAGTGGACTTGGCCTTGGTGGACTTAGAGCTAATCCAGGCTTGGAGTATATTTGGTCTTTTAGCTTTATTCTTCATTCAAGCTACTTCTTTTTTTTTCTTTTTCTTCCAACTTTAAATTTCAATTTTAATAAACTCTACACAATAAATAAATGCACCAATAAGATTTAATTATAACCCAACATTAATAATTAAATAATAAAACACAAAACAAAAATAAAAATACTTAAATGATCAAAACTTACTCCAAATTAATACCAAATATAAACAAAACAATAATTAAGATTATACTAGACAAAAAAACATAAAATAAATCTTAAAACACAATAATAATAACCTATAATGCAAGAAAAACATGCAAAACACTTATAAAAACACATACTAAAGCACAATTATCAATTATTCATCAATTTGCATTAGAATCAAACTAAAAAGACTCCTAAATCCAAATGAAACACACCAAATTAAGGATAAACTAAGGAAAACATACTTAACTTAATTTAAACACTCTAAAAAGGGTTTCCACACATTAAATTAAGATCCTAACACACAAAGTAAAAAAACAATCACACACAATTAACTACCTAACAAGGACAATTCCTAGTTCAATAAGGATTAAATAGTAAAATAGACTCAGAAGACTCCTCAACTGAACTAGATACATAAACTTTCACTCTTTGGCCATTAACTTTGAAATTTGATTGACTATTGGTAACTTCGATCATTCCAAAAGGATAAACCTTGATCACTTTATAGGGGACAGTCCATCTTGAGCTCAATTTTCTTAGAAACAAATTAAACCTTGAATTATAAACCAAGACCTTATCACCAACCTTGAATTCTCTCTAAATGATATACTTGTCATGCTACTTCTTGACTCGTTCCTTATGTAATTTAAAGTTATCATAAGCTTCCAGGAGAAACTCATCCAACTCATTCAATTTCAAAATTCTTTCTTCTCCAACTTCTTTGAGTCAAAATTCAGAAAATGAATGGCCTAATAAGCAAGATGTTCCAATTCAACTGGAAAATGAAAAGCCTTACACTAACTTGTAAGGAGACATTCCAATAGGCATATTATATGGAGTTCGATATGCCCACAATGCATTATCCAACTTCATTGACCAATCTTTTCTCTAAGAGCTAATGGTCTTTTCCAATATTTGCTTGATTTCTCTATTAAATATTTCAACTTAACCACTAGTTTAAAGATGGTAAGGTGTAACAATCTTATGGGTAACACCATACTTTTAAAGGAGGGAATCAAATTGCTTATTGCAAAAATATGTACCTCTATCACTAATAATGGCTCTTGGTGTCCCAAATCTAGTAAAAATGTTCTTCTTAAGAAAGCGAACTATACCTTTTGCATCATTCGTTGGAAGAGAAACTACTTTAACCTATTTACTCATATAATCGATGGCCACTAAAATGTATTGGTTAGAGTATGATGATGAAAATGGTCCCATGAAATCAATACACCATACATCAAATATTTTACATACCAAAATATTGTTTAGTGGCATCTTGTGTCTCCTACAAATGTTGCCAAACCTTTGACAATTATCACAAGACTTCACATAATGAAATGCATTCTTAAAAAATGTTGGCCAATAAAAACCATACTCCAACACCTTGTGTGCAATCCCAGTAGGGTCAAGGTGTTCTCTAGTCTCCTTTTAATGGCAATGACTTAGAATTGAAGGCACTTCTTCAGTAGGAACACATCTTTGAATTATTCTATCTGCACATATCTTGTAAAGAAAAGGGTCGTACTAAAGATATTTCGTGACTTCTAAAAATAATTTCTTCTTTTATTTGTACGAGACGTCATGAGGTATAACATTACTAGCCAAATAATTCACTATATCCACATATCGCAGTAAATTAAGAATGGCTAGTAAGCATTCTTCAGAAAAAACCTCCTTTATGTCTTGGTTTCTCATTTGTCCATTACAATCTCATCCAACCAAGATAAGTGATCTGCCACAAAATTTCTTTACCTCTCTTATCTCCTATCTCTTATTTCGATGTCAAACTCCTATAAAAGGAGAACCTATCTAATCAATCATGGCTTAGTATCCATCTTATTCATTAGGTACTTCAATGCAGAATGGTCCGTATAGACTATTAGCTTTGAAAGAATCAAATAGG
Organism: Pinacopodium congolense; assembly: GCA_028565735.1. Taxonomy (NCBI): domain Eukaryota; kingdom Viridiplantae; phylum Streptophyta; class Magnoliopsida; order Malpighiales; family Erythroxylaceae; genus Pinacopodium; species Pinacopodium congolense. The sequence goes on along the minus strand of JAOXYD010093255.1, from coordinate 3,373 downwards.
ACATAAACTTGTCAATTGCAAATACCACAGCTAACATCTCCTTCTCAGTAGTGGTGTAATTCTTTTGAACATCATTTAAAGTGAGACTTGCATAATAGATTGGATGGAAAATTGTTTTATGACTTTGGCCAAGTACTACACCAACTTCAAAGTCACTCACATCATACATCAACTCAAAAGGAAGAGACCAATAAGGTGATACCAAAATAGGTGCACTCATGAGCTTTTCCTGTAATAATTAAAAAGAATGCATACACTTATCATCAAAGTTAAAAATTGCGTCCTTCGTCAAGAGATTAGTAAAGGGCTTTGCTATCTTCAAAAAATCCTTGATAAATTGCCTATAAAATCCAGCATGTTTAAGAAAAATCCAAATTACTTGAATTAAATGAGTTGGTGGAAGTTGAGCAATTACTTCTACTTTAGTTGGATCTACTTCAATTCCCTTACCTAAAACTATGCACTCTTGCATCATGAAATGGCATTTTTCTCAATTTAAAATCAAGTTGGTTTCTTCACATCTTCTTAAAACTTTCTCTAGATTCTCTATACATGTATCGAAGGATATACCAAATATAGAAAATCATTCATGAACACTTTAATGAAAGTTTCAATCATATCTGCAAAAATTACTATTATACAAATGTTGAAAAGTTGTAGGGACATTACATAAGTCAAAGGGAATGTGTTGATATGCAAAAGTTCCATACAAACATGTAAATTTTGTCTTTTCCTAGTTCTCAGAGGCAACAGGAATTTGCAAATATCCACTGTATCCATCTAAGGCACAATGAAAACTATGTCCAGCTAACCTTTCGATGACTTGATCAATTAAGGGTAAAGGAAAGTGATCTTTTCTTATGGCATCATTCAATTTGCGATAATCAATACACATACACCAACTAGTGACTTTCCTTGTGGCAATCAATTTATCTTGCTCATTTCATCATTGTAGTCCATCCTTTTTTTGGTACTACTTAAACTAGACTAATCCACGTTGAGTTAGAAATGAGATAAATAATACCAGCATCAAAGAGCTTGACTACTTCATTTTTTACCACTTCCTTCATATTCGGGTTAAGTTTGTGCTGAGGTTGGACCAAAGGTTTACTTCCTTCTTCAATGAATATTTGATGCATACAAATAGAAGGACTTAATCCTTTAATATCTGCTAAGGTCCATCTTATAGTATTCTAATGCTTTCTAAGAACTCTCAACAATCTCTCCTCCATCGTATCACTTAATGATGATGAAATGATAATAGTAAATTGAGATAGAGGTAACAAAAATGTGTACTTCAAATTTACGGTAAGAGGATTTAAATCCAAAGTCAGTGGTTCTTCAATAAAAGGTTTTAGAAGGGATTGAATTGGCATATATAAATGCTCAAACCTTCTATATTGAATCCAACTCAATGTCTCCTTTCCCCCTTTTAACTTTTTCGTAACTTCGTTTACTTCACTTTCCTATGCTTTTTCAGAACATAAATGGACTAAATCCTTCTGCAATGGATCTGAATAAAGATACCCGAATGGATCACTTAAATTAGTGTGAACATCAATGAAGTTGCATGAATCTAGGGTGAAAGGATGTTTCATTGCTAAAAAAAATTAAACTTAGTCTCTTCATCTTGAAGTCGAAGAATAAGCTTCCCTCTATACACATCGATCAGTATCCTTATAGTAGCCATGAATGGTTTTCCCAAGATAATAGGTATTATAATGTCCTCCTCCATATCTAAAACCAAGAAATCATTAGGCAAAATTAATTTATCAACTTTCACCAAAACATCCTCGATCATTCCTATTGGATAGGTAACTGATCTACCTGTCAATTGCAATAAGACAGTAGTGAGTTTAGGTTCTTTAAATCCTAACTTCTTGAAAATAAATAAGGATATAAGATTAATACTTGCTCCAAGATCCATCAAAGCCATATAAATTTGTAAGCCACCAATTGCACAAGGAAGGATGAAACTACTAGGGCCCTTAAGCTTGGGGGTAACTTCTTCAAAAGGATAGCATAACACTCTTCATTAAGCTTCACTATCTCATATTCTTCCAATCTTCTTTTCTTAGACAGGATTTCCTTAAAAAACTTCACATATGAAAGCATTTGAGCAATTTCTTTAGGAAAAGGAATATTGATATGAAGCCTCTTAAACATCTCCAAGAATTTTCTAAATTGCTTATCCAAATGCATATTCTTAAACCTTTAATGGTATGGAATCCTAGGCTTGTATGGTTGCACATTCAGATCAGCAAACAACGTAGGTGGCTTTTCTGAACTTGTACCATCATCATCCTTTTCTTGCTTCTTTTCTTCTTCTTCAACTCTCTCTTTTATGTCATGACTTCTTGTGTTCTATCTTTCTTCACTCTCCACCATCACTTGCTTTCCTATCTCTTCGATCTTCTTTCTTTCATTCTTAACCTCTTTTCTAGTCCTTAAAGTAATCATCTTGGCATGCTCTCTAAGATTGGCTTCAGTTGTTCTAGGAAGCTAACCGGTTAACCTTTCCTATAAGAGTTGAGTAATCTGTCCAACTTAAATCTCCAAATTCTTAATTGATGCCTCATTATTTTACATTATTGGCTCATCATATTAGATATACTTCAGAATTATTTCTTCAAAATTATGTGCTTCTCTTTTAGGTTGGTTAGCTTTAAAGTTATGTGGAAGTGCTCTTTAAGGATTAGCTTGAATTTATTAAGGTGGTTATAGGTATTTTTGATTATTTCTCCATGAAAAGTTAGGATGATTCCTCCAACCAGGATTATAAGTGTTTGAAAAAAGGTTGCCTCTTTGCCTATTAAAATTGCTAACAAATTGAGCTTGTTCTGGTTCTCGAGCAAAAGGATTTCCTTCTTAACACTCTAATGATGTATGAGAGGTACTACCACAGCTATCAAATTTAGCTTTGTGAGAACTACTACCAACTCCACTCATTAGACTATCCAACTTCTTATTCAGTACTTCCATCTAAGCTGTTAGAGCTACCATATCATTAATTGTGTGAATACCATATGGCTTCCTTGGATGGCACTCAAAATTATATTGAAAACTACTTCTAGCTATATCATCAATTAGATTGTAGGCTTCAGTTGCAGTCTTGCGCATTAGGTTACCTCCTACCATAGCATCAATTGCACAATGAGTTGAAGGTGTAACACCCCAAAACATACCCTAATTGGAATTAGTATAGTTAAATGTGGATTAAATGGTTAAATTGGGATTAATTGGAGAAAGTAGTAAACAATTGTGAAATTGAGTTGTTATGATTGAAAAATCATAAATTTTTCTATAGAACTCCGATTGAGATGATCTTTATATCGAATCGAAGCTAAGAAAGTCCTCTATATTTTCTTGTGAA
>JAOXYD010093245.1:0-11953 GCA_028565735.1 Pinacopodium congolense | reverse complement strand
CTCCTCTTTATTACTTTTGCGATAGGTGCACTTGCCTTAAAAGTACGTTGGTTTCAAAAGTAAAAATCATTTCGAACGTCCGTTAATTTTAAAGTCACCTAACCAACGTAACATCTAGTTTCTTATTTCCCTTTATAAATTTTGTAAATGATCCACTTCATTAGTATAGCTTAAACTATATTCATCATTTCCTACTTTTTAAGCACTTAGCATTATTTCTATTTTCTTATTTCCCTTTGTAAATTTAGCAAGTGATTCTTTAAGGGACTTAATTTCTTTCTTTAAGGCTACATTCTCATTCACTAATCCATCACTATCTTTTTTAATTAATTCTAACTCTTGCCTACATCCTTCATTTTCTAATTTATACTCATCTAACAATTTCAAGGATTCCTTGTATTTATCATGCAACTTCATCTTTTTTCTGAGCTAAATCTTCCACATACTTTAGCAATTCTTTAAACTTGTATTCAACTTCGCATTTATTTTCACTGTTATAAGAGTGGGAAGAGCTTATCTGATCTTATGCCGTAAAGCAAAGTATTGTGACTTCTTTTTTTTTTTCTTTTAAAGACATTTGATTCAGTGCATGCGGTCTTTAACACTTTCTTATTTAGCTCCTTTCTTTATTTCATTTATTTCATTTCGTCTTCTTGGAGGTGTGGGTATTGGGACATCAAGTGAAATTTTTCATCACATTCGAAAAATGCTATGTGTTTAAATTTATTTTTTGAAGAGGACTTATTTTCTTCTCTATGGATGGAATCCTTCCTTCATATAAGCTTCCTTAGGGCTTTTATGATGAGTGCAAGTGTTTCTTTTTCTTCTTCACTCCCATACAACAATGTTTCATTCTTGTTCTTCTCTTTCTTTGTCACTTTAAATGTCATGTTCTTTTTTTTTTTTTGGGGATGGATTTTCTACTATGTGAGACCCATGCTTTAATACTAATTTTTAATATAAGGTGGAACCTAGGGAAGGGAGGGAGGGGAAGGGGTGAATTAAGTTCTTAAATTTTCTACAATGAATTTTAAAGTTCACTTGAAGTTCTTAACACTTTTTTAGAAACTGGTTTCAGAAAACAAATAATAGTATATGTCACTTAATAAAACAATTTTAATATGTGCTTACCTCATTTCAATTATATCAATGTAATGTTGATATTAATTTCCTAATATTACATCTTAATTTATATTTTTTATATTAATAAGGACAATACTCTCAATGGGATGTATTTAATACTTATCATATTCACAAATTAATTATTTTTATTTTTACCCTTACCGATTAAAACTTCTGACTTGATTCTTAACCCAAATAACAATTTGATTTCATTGTAACGGGTAGAGCTATAAAATATCCCTAAACAAGAATATATGACTAATTTTTTTGAGAATATAAATAATATTACTAAAAAAATGAAGTTCATATATGTTAGAAGCTGAACCTGAAGGTACTAAGATAAACTATAAGAGTTACATCTTGTTAAACATCTTTAGAGCACTTTGTAGATATTTGTTTCAGTTTTGAATTAATTTCATTTTCAGGAAATATTTTTCCCAGCTTATGTCTCAACTTGTTCCCTGCCCTACTATGGAACATCACATTGCACTATCTTAGATTTTTGGCTTCCTACCTTCATCACTCCACTACTATCCCTTAGGTGAATCCACTGTCTTCATTTAGCCCTTATTCGTGTGGCCTACTCTATTTTGAATCATTGCAATAGTCATCCATAACACTATGTTAACCAACACAATGGTGGTACTAGAAGATTATGAATTAGAAGATATTCTCTTACTTATAGTAATAGCATTTTTTTAATCCATGCTTGTCCTAGAACACTTTGAAATTCCTTTCCCTCAAATATTTATATGCCAATACGCTAAATGCAAGCCTAAAGAAAATTTTTAGGTCATGGCTCTTCCATTTTCTTATAGAGAGCCATCCTAAGATTCAATTCTAGCTTTTAAGTTTACTATTGATGGAGAACCTTTTAAGAATTCTATGATAAAGATATGTAATGTATTATAGTTAAAGAATAAGTCGTCATGTGATTTAAGAATCATTAAGTATAGTTTGCAATAGTTTCCCTTGTTATGCCCTTACAGACCATCACTAATTGCAAATTTTCATTGAAAGCTATCCAAATAATGAATGATATTTTTATAATATGTCTTTAAAAACTAGACTAAGCTATGTTAGAAAACTTTGGGTATCTTATTTCTCCAGAATTCTCTATTGGAAGGATTGAAATATAATTTAGATGAATGATTCAAAAAAGTAGCTCTAGCTTTGATAGGATAGTTTAGAATATAGTTAGGTGTTATAGCTTACAACTCATCCAAATTTCTAGAATGTATATATTGTCACTAAGTACTTCTTTTACCCGAGCATTGTAGGGAATAGGATCCTTGAGGAACTAGAAGGTGTTGATTAAATCTAAAGGCCCTATAATGCTCCAATTATCTTCCTAAGTGATAGTGAGGGATCCATCTCTAAGTTTGTTTTTGAAAAGTGATCAAATTTTATGCCCCTATTTAATCAGGCTCTCTATTATCTAGGAAGTATTGTTCTTAGGATTGCAAGACAATAAACTATGTTTCCTTAGGAAGTGAGTATGTGTGAACTTTACCCATAATGATTCTTTATCCACTTACAATTTTTAGATCCTTTTTGTCATTAACATTTTATTGCATAGCTTCAATGGATTGATGTCAAGTGCTCCTTACTACTAGGGTTCCATTTGATTTTCCATTTATGAGCCATTTTAGCTCCTTGAAAAAAGGAATCTTCTAAACATTTTTTTATCAAAATTGTGGTTAATATTATGTGACTTGCATAGTACATGTGTAAAGAGTTTAAGATTGATTTAAGTGATGCTCACTTAAAGGTTAATGATCTATTGCACCAATTGTCTATTCTTTTATAAATTCTAGATATCAAAGGCAAGAATTCTATATGTGTTGGTCTTTTGTGTGAAATTGGGATTCTCAAGTAGGTAAAGACAATTGTTTTACCTTTAAGCATTCCAAGTTTGAGATTTAACCTAATAAATTTAAAGCTAATCAAGATATATACATATGGCTTTTTTTCCTATTAAGAGCTAAACAATTTCCATTGCTCTTATTAAGCTAATAATTGAGTGAGAATCTACATCTTAGAGAAGTAAGAGATCATCTATAAATAACAAGCTATAGATTCCAAAACTTTTGCATTTGTTTTATTATATAAAGTTCATTTCCAGCTTGATCACATGGTTGATTATTCTCGATAGTACTTTAATGCTAAGAGTGAATAGGTATGGTGACAATGGATCCCCTTATCTTAGTTCTTTTGCTCCTTTGAATAAGTTCACAGGTGCACCTTTTACCATAAAGCTATATAAAATTGATGAGATGCACTGATTTATTGAAGAGATATATTTTGGTAGGAAACCAAAAACTTATACAGTGATGATGACGAATCTACAATGTATTAAATCATAAACCTTATATAGATTCACCCTGCTAGGAAAATTTTTACTAAATCTTTCCTATAATGATTTTTTAAGAATTCTTGGGAAAGAAGTATATTAGCGCCAGTATCCTTGCCATCAACAAATTCTCCTTGAGTAATGTTGATTAAAGGTTTAAGGATATATTTGAATCTTGAAGCTAGGAGTTTAGATAATATTTTATAAATGATGTTGCAACAAGATATTACTTTAAAGTCCTCTAAATATTTAGGATTAGGAAGATTAAGGATAAGGGTTACAAAGGTCATGTTGAATTCTTTCAACATGCATACTTTGTTGAAAATTTATAAGATAGCTATTATAAATCTTGTTTAATTTGATGCCAAGATTTTTAGAAGGAAAGAATCTTAGCCATCTAGTCTTAGAGCATTATTAGAATTGACGCTAAAGACTGCCTTTTCCACATCTAAGAAGCTAAAAGGTGTTATCAAGTTCTTGAAGTCAACCTTTAATATCCTAGTTTTTAGAAGGATTATAATAGTGGTTGTGAACTTTCAAAAATTCTGGGTGAACTAAGTGTATTGGTAAAGTAATTCAAAGTTTCTTGCATAGGATCCTCCTGTGAGTGTACCTGTGAACCAGCCTCTTTCTATATAATTGTTATTATATTTTGTTTTCTTCCTCATTTAGATGGACTTGTGGAAGAATGACGTGTTCCTACCTTCAACTGTTAGGCATTGCGCCCTTGATTTATACTTCATTAAAGAGTGGTTTGCTTTTACTGCATAAGCATATACTGATATGGCTACCCTTTCTTCTTCTTATAGTTTGGAATTAGTTGGATTACAATAATGGGATTGCTAGATTTGATCAATTTAATCATTATTTTCATTGATTACTACTAAAAATTGCTATATTTAGCACGATTGAGTACTTTAAGCTGCTTCTTAATCCTTTAAATTTTTATACAACAGATATAATGATATGTGGCCTTACTGTGGAGAGTTAAGCCCTTAATGATAGCATCTTCAAAACATTCATGTTTAACTAGAAATTTGTTAAACCTATCAGAAAATTAATTTTATTCCTAGTAGATCTCATATTGATACAAATTAAAGATTGATAAAAAAAGTGCGGGTTATTAAAGATTTCTTTGTTGGCTAGGAAGGAAGAGAGCCATTGAAAATTTTCCATGGAACTATTTAACATCTTTCTTATTAAAAGTCTAGAGAGTCATTGAGAATAACCATGCACTTATCTAACTTCTTTCTTATAAAAAGTCTTATCTTACTACCTATTACTCTAAGCATAAAAACATTCCTCCATTTTAAGATTGGGGATTTGAAAACTAGCTACACATTTGGTAAGTTCATCTGTGTAGTTCCTATATTTTCCATTCCATTTTGTTTCTAGTGGATGCAAGATACAATTGAAATCTCCACTCACTATTTAAAGGCCTCCTTTTCTTGGTTAAATCTCTTGTAGCTTCTTATGTAATTCTACTCTTTGAAATGTAAAATTAGAAGAATATAAGAGTGAGATATATACATTAATGTTATTCTCTAAGAGTAGTACTTCTAGGTGTATCAATTAATTAGTGATACTCTAGCTCAAAAATTTACATTTCATCTAATCATAAGCAGTAACTATTCTTCCATAATGATGAGCACTATAATTGGTTATAGTGATCCATCTGCTATGCAAAACATCCAGCTTCCTATAGTTGTTTATTGAAAGTTTTTTTTAGTTGACCTATTAATGAAAGTTTTATTATTTAAATATAGTCTTGAAGCATCAACTACTTCTTAAGGTTACTAATCCCTCTAACATTCCTTCATAACAGATTCATTGAAAGGAAGGTTTAAAACTAGTTCTCTTATTCCCTTTACTTAATTTCCTTTTAATTATTGGGACAAATTTTTTTCTTATATCCCTTTCGTCCTCAATTTCACTAGTTTAATGTTATATGAAGTTATCAATCCTAGATGTGGCAAATATCATACCTAGTGTTATAGTGGATGGCTCTCTAATTTCTTTGCTCACCTCAAGGCTATCTGGGCTATTAGTTAACATTGGATTGGAAGCATCTTTCTATACTTTTCTCACTTTAGGACTATTTAGTTCTTCACTTGATATTAGAGTGGAAATCTCTCTCATGTCTTTATTCAAGTAAAAAATATTTAGTTCTTCACTTAATAAATCCAAGTGATCCTCAATTATTAATGAATTAGAGTTGTTAGGTACCACCCATATACCTTACAGAAAATCTTAATTGAGGTCTCTTTCATTATTGTTACTACATTCCTTGGAGGAATCTATCATAGGAGGGTAATTATATATGTTCTTTATGCTTGTACCCTAAATAGTCCCTATCAATTCGTAGTAGTCTCATGTGGTGAATTTTATCTTAATTGGCTTCCATATCTTCCCTTGGTGATAAGGTTGTGGTATCCATTAATAGGTTACCATTATAGAATCCTCAAATAGTTCACTTGCTTCACTAAGCCTCATTAAGGAGATTAGGGAGTTCTTGGTTAATATCTATAATGATGCACAATCTTACATAATTAACTCTCTTGAGTTTTGCTATTGCTTCATTTATTCCAATTTATTTTCCTAAAAAGTTGGTAAGATAGTTTAATCCTATCGTTTTCTCATACTCTAAAGCAAAATTGTGTAGGTTGATCCATAGAGGAACTTTTTTTATTTGAAAATTTGCAGCTCCACACCTAGATTCCATTTTTATATGAAGATTGGGATATTATTGTAGTATGAAGGCCCATTGTCAAGTATCCTCTAAGCATTTGCTTTAATGTTGAATTTGGAAATAGGCTGTCAATATTTTGAGATTAAAACATATTTTAATGCTTGGTTTTTCCAGATTTTATTTATGCAATTGTATGGAGGTAAGAAAAGCCCCTTTTCCAAGAAAAATATTAAAGATGTATTCCTTTTAAATGCTCCATCCTTAAAGATCTCAAGAGGAGGAAAAAAAAAGAGATCCTTCTCCACTAAACGAGGGGCATAATTAGAGGGTTTTAGAAGCTTTTATGTCACCTAATACTTATTTCCAAGTTTTTAGAGGGAGGGTAGGCTGGAACTGGTTAGAGGGTTATCATGTAAAGAAGAGCTTAATAGAGGGTATTTAGTAGTAAGGAATAAAGGAGGAAGGAAGCTTGGATTTAAGGGAAGGGAAGGGAAGCGAAGGGAATTATGAGGTGTCAGAGATGATATGGGATGAAGAAGTCATTCCAAGAGTAGGAGGATTAGAATAGAGGTACTAAAAACAATAAAAGGAAAGAGGCGGGAAAACAGGTTGATGGGAAATGAAATACAATTACCAAAAAAGGATAATGGAGATGCATAAGGATCAAGTTAACTAGGGACAAGTTGATGTTACTGGATGCTGAGATGTGAAGGAATCCAACATACTCTCTCTCAATTGATCGAATCCATCACTGGTGTTTTTCATAATAAATGACCAATTTATCTTTTTCATTATGTTCAAAATTAAAGGTCTTTTATTATATGTTATTACCTCACAAAGAATTTCCTAATAAGTTTGAGAGTAAGGCATTTTAGACACTAATTTTACTTGATTATAGTGGGAATAAATTGAAAATTAGACAAGCAAAAGTCATTAAATTAGTAAATTTATTTAGTCTTAAAAGAAGGAGATATTTGATAGTAAATTTACTTATTTTTATTAGAAAAAATATAAGAACAGACAAAGACAAATTATGAATTTAATAATTTTACTTTACTATGTGAGAGAAAATTCTTATTAGAAAACTATGATGTGATCTTATCATGTACATAATTAAAGAAAACGAATTTTATTTACATTATTTTCAGAAGTTAAGATTACTTTAATTCTATAACATTTTTAATTTGTAAAACATAATAAATTATATATCATAAATCTTATCTTACTATAAAGTTTGATTTTCTTTTTACAACTTCCCTCAAATTCATAGGTTATGTGAATATCATTATAAATGCACACATACATATGGCCCTTAGCAACATTCACATGGATTAATTTAGAAAACCCTATAAGTTGTGTCGAGAGGGATAAGTTAGGAGTGTTAATTCTTGTAGAGCCTATGCCTATATATAATAGGTGTTTATTTTTTTTAATAATTTAATTGAAATATAATTATAATTTTACTTAAATTTTAATTAAAATTAAAATTAATTGTAATTAAATATCAACAAAGTTTCAAATATCTTATATTTGTCCTTAAAGTTTTTCAATCTTTACAATTAAGTCAACTTTCCTTTCTTCAACTACTCGTTGTATGGGATCCATTAGGCAACTATGTTAGCAATTACAAAAATTATAGTCCTGAATTGTATTTAGGATTAGATAAATTATAATTGTTTAATTTATCATTAATTATCTAATTAAACAACTTACATTTATATATTAAAATTGAAATTTATTAACAAATCGTAATTACCCAACTATTAGGAATGTCAAAGTGATTTTGATTAATTTTTTCATATAAGATATTTTATATAATTAAATTATTGATTCATATAATGTTTTGATTAGACATAAAGTATGGAATTGATATTTATTAAATTTGAATCCAATGATTTTTTAGTAAATTAAATAAAAGTTTATTAAAGAATTAATATCTCATAGAGATTTAAAGATACCAATACTTACAAAATCTCTTTATTTAACTTAGCAAAGTCAAACAAAAGGTATAAAAATAAACTTAAAAAAGATCTATAAATTCTTAAATATCCTTAGGTTTCTCTCCCTCCAATTTGCATTATGTTGCAGCCAAATCTTATCTTAAACACTATGAAGCATCATTGTATAAATGGTAAGAAGAGTAAGCTTATATGATGATGTTTAGTCAGTCCTACGTACTATAGAACTATTTGCATCTTTATTATAGAATTTTCCATAGATAAATTGTATAATCACAGTTGCAGCCAAATTTTTTGTTCAGGACAAGTATGCATAAACTTATCAAGTGTGGTGAGCTTATTCTTATTGGCTAACCAATGGACGAAAGATGCTTTTGGAACCCTCCATCTAAACCAGAATAACTTATGCCATGAAACTTTGGTGGAGACATTCCTAATCATGATTTGAATGACTTTCTATCAAAGGCTCTAAATGTGTGTAATGACCATAGAATTCTATCATCCTTGCTGATAGTACGTGCGTAGTCTAGTACATGTTGATAAAGGAAAGGGGCTCCTCTAAAATTGCCGCATTAATTCCTATTGGATATTATATCTTCGACCCTAGTTTTAGCTGGTAAACATGATTTAAAGAAGATAATTGAAAAATGAGGTTCAAAGGCCTAGATTTTGATTAGTTGTCATACCAAAATGAGGTTAGTTCTTCAATTTCAATTTTGTGCACAATTGCAAGTTACAACTTATCTCTTATTATCTTAATCTACTAGAATCACTAAGATGAGATAGTGCTTTGATTGATTCCCTAAAGACTTTTTCCACTGATGAAATAAGAGTAGATTCATTTAACCTAAAGCAAATAAAAATTAATGCAGATCCTCCATACTCTCTTCACGAGGATCAACTTGCTAGCATCTTAAATGGATTAGTGTCATCCCTCCTTCCTATCTAAGTAAACAGACATCAAAATATTTTTCCTTAACCTTGCTATGTTAATTTCCATCACCACTTTATAAGACGGTCCTCAATTTCTTCTAATTGTATTTGATTAATTTAATAGCCAAAATCAGATGTACTGTCTAACTAGAATGAATAATAAAGGGGGTAGAAATGATAAATTGAGTTCTGCTAGCAAATGAGAGATGTTTGTTGGTCCAATTTCCAATTCTAGCCTATATTTTGTCAAGAAGAGTCCTACAGTCCTTATAGGTTGGTTTTTTAGAGAGGATAAGGATACCAAGGTATTTAATGGGAATAGGAAAAAAATTGATACAAGTTAAAATAGATAAAGTAGTAGATTAATTGTAACTAGTAAAGGAAATAATTTATTAGCTTTTATCCTGATTGGTTTCAAGTCTAAATAGTAAGTGAAGCCTTTACAAGGACTCTAGCAACATCTAAATAGATTCCTTATTTGCTCCATATTATAGCATTAAATCATTAATGAATGTAAGATTAAAAATACCATACTTCTTCTATGATTAAAATACCTAATTTCCTGCTCCTATTATGAAAGATGAACCTACCACTTACTAAAATTTGTTGTTGGAAAAGCTTTTTTAAGGATTCCATACACAAGGTAAAAATTTAAGGACATATAGGGTCCCCTTCCCTTATAACCCTTTTATCTTTAAATCATTAAGTTAGATCACCATTACACTAAAGAAGGTGGAAGATAGACATTACATAATCTAAATGGTGAACTTTATAGGAAATCCAAAGACCTTAAACATGATCTAAATGAAATCTTAACTAACTGTATCATTTCATTTTAAAAATCTATTTTAAAAGGCACATTTCTTAATTACAATTTTCTTACCATACTCCTTGAATAGCTCTTGATGGGGATGTATTATATTGTATTTCAGGATGTGAAATCATATTAATTCATCCCTATTTTTACTATAAAAGTGCTTAAATTATGTCATTATATGTTGAATGATAGGGTTTATTTCTTGATAAAAGTTTTGGACTAAAACACCAAGTTTGGGAAAGAATTAGAGAAAAAAATGAAGCAAAGCTCTTCAATCTAGATTATTAATGGTAGTTGTTATTAATCAACAGCAGTTTAGAGTAGACCACCATTATAGGGAGAAATCCAAACCCTCAATAGTGGTTCAGTAGACCACCGTTGAGGGATAAGCAGACCACTATTCAGCATTCTGTCAATGAAAAAAATAAAGGCAAATAATACTTTTTCTTATTTAATCATTGACAAACCTAAATATGGCATATAAAAGGATCAAGAGAGACCTAGAGTAGCAGCTTTTCATTTCTTTTTAGGGGCAATTTTCTATATTCTTCCTATCTTCCATTGAATTTGATGTTTTTAGGCTTTGCGTTACATTATAACTAAAAATTAATGATATATAACTTAGTTAGAGCTTTAGATGGTTTTTAGTTCGTTCTTAGTTTCTATTTATGTTTATCACGTTTTTATCATAGTTATTGCATTTGGGTTATGTTTTTATGCTCTTTCATTGTTAGAACCTTGATATTTTGTTAATAGATTGCTTTATTTCTAATTACAATAGCTTTCTTTATTCTTTTATGATATTATTATGCAATTTCTCTTCTATTTTAGTCAATTTTAATATATTAGGCTAAATTTCTTGTGAGTAAGAACACATTCAAGGGATAATGGATTAATAATTGTGAGAATTGATTTGATTTGTATTAGGCATTGAGTTTTTAGTTGAGATTGAGTTAGAATTTAGGTTTTATGATATGAATTATATTTGCTCTATAGGTGGGGCCATCCTATTAGAAGTTCTAATTCAATTGTTAGGTATAGACTTTTGATCTGTAATTATCATTACCAAATACCGTAGGTATCAATAAGTATAAAGTTGAATTATATGATATTTTCATATATAATTTAATATGAATTCAACCTTATTCTAGTTCATAAATGCTTATTTTGTGTTTATATTATATTTTGATGCAGATTTAATTATTATACACAAATTTATATTGAAAAGAAGAAGATTAAAATGGATTGGAACCATTGAAGAGAATCTTGGCAATTGAATTAAGGAGTCTTGCATTTTAAAGGAGCAAAAATGACTTGAACATAAGAAGCAAACGACAACTAGTTATTTTGGAGGGCTGGAAGTGTTTGTGAAGTGTTGCACCAAACAACACAGTTGGATGGGAATTTGCATGGGCTTTAATGAATAAAAGACATAGAGAAAAAAAGACAAAAGAAAGGGAAGTGAGTGAGGAGGGACATCTGTTTCCAAGAGGACATTGAAGCATTAGATGTTTTGAAGAGTCTTGAACTACTACACAAGGGTTGGATAGCTGCACACCTAGACAAGAAGACAAGACCATGAAAGCAATATAAGGTAGGCGTTTTTTGTCTCATCTTCCCCATTTGGTGAGTGTGGATGGATGCTCTCCTAAGACGCCTTGAAGCTTTGGTTATTTGGTGAGTTTGAATGGCTGCACATCTAGAGAAAAAGACAAAAATCCAAGAAGGTCACATATGGTGGGTGGTTTTTGACTTATTCTCCACTTGACATTGAATCTTTTATGCAGATGGTGTAATACGGCTGAAGCTTGGAGTTTATTGCAATTATTTTTCTTGTACTTTTGATCTTTATTTTCTCTTAATACCAATTGATAATGTCGTGTATTATGCCATCCATATCAAAGTTCATTCCCCTTGTTTTCTCTATGCCGAATCCTTATTTTACTTAGATCAATTATCTTGTTTGGTTAATTTATTTACTACTCTATTATTGAATTGTTGAACATTGTTTGGCTTTAAAATGTTAATGAAAATTTCATATTTATTTTGATCAAAGATTAAGTTGTTTAAAGTTTTATTCC
>JAOXYD010093224.1:0-11954 GCA_028565735.1 Pinacopodium congolense | reverse complement strand
ATAAACAACACAAATATTTCTAAAATTAAATTAATAACCAAAGGGTCCCAAATAATTCAAACAACAAATCCTAAAAAGATTTTAGCCACACATAATAATAAAAATAAGTTCTATCATATCCATATTTTTCCAACATAAAATAAAATAAAATAAGATAGATAAAAATAAGAGATAAAAATAAAAACAAAATAAATCTAGAAAAATAAACAAATATTGAAAGCAATCTTGAAGTTTGGTGGCTTATGTGGTGGCTTGGAGCTTGTAAATGCTCTCCTTCTTCTGTCCAAATTCTTGTGTTTGTGCTTGTTTCCTAATGTACTGCTCTTCTTCTTGAATTCTCTCCTCCTCCTGCATTAATTTTATGTGTTTCCCTCATTTTCTATTATGTCCACCTCCCTCCTCTGCGTCTGCTGTCCGTCCCCTCTCTTTTATTTCCGCTTTATGTTCTCTAAAAATGCTGCTCTTTAGGGTTGTTTATGTTTAATTCTCCAGCTGGTAGGTCTGTTTGTGGGCTGTAGGGCTTGGACCTGGACTGGGAGGTGCGCTGGGCTTGTCTGGATAAGAGGAGGCGCGCTGAGCTACTGCTAGACGTGGCCCAGGAGCAAAAGCGGCATGGGACGAAGGCGTGCTGGGGCGAGATGGACACGCAGGTCTGGCGCAGGGGCGCGGGCTGGGTTGTAGCGCTAGGCCAAAGTAGAGGAAAATGCAGGCTGGCGAGTGAAGCGGGTTGCCGCACTGCGGGCTAGGCTGGTGTGCCGAAGGGTTGGACTCCCAGGCTGCTGCCTTTTTTTTCAACTTTAATTTTTAAATTTAATTTACCTACACAATAAATAAATACGCCAATAAAATTTAATTCTAACATAACATTAATAATTAAATAATAAATAAATAAAAACACCAAACTTAAATACACAAAACTTACTCCAAATTAATGCCTAATACAAACAAAGCAATAATTAATATTTTACTAAACAAAAACACACAAAATAAATCTTAAAACATAATAATAACAACCTATTATGCAAGAAACGCATGCAAAACACTTAGAAAAACCCATACAAAAACACAATTATCATATATTAGAAGCCAACTCTCGTTGCCCTACCCAACACAAACACCCAACTCACCTTCTCGATCTATTGTAAGGATTAAGCTCCATACATATCACAAACAACCATTCATTAAATCATAAAGCAAGAGTTCCACAAAATAGTTTAAGAACAACTCTCCTATAAAATGTTAGCTACTCACAATCACCAACAATCCACCATCAAACATGTTTTCCATGCTCAAAAGTAATAAAGAGAAGAAGAGAAATAATCTAGATAGAGCCTTGAATATCTTCTCTTCACACCAAAAAACATGTTGTCTTGATGATTTCTAAGGAAGATTATCCTTATTTCTTTTAAGAGTCACTAAAAACCTCAACTTTGCCTCTTATGGGTGTTGTCTCATGAATATTGGAGGCTTTTAGGGTTTTGAGCCCTTATATGTGTCAAAACGAGAGTCAAGATACTTCAAATTCCTATGATTGACTTATCCAGAATCAGAACTACTATCACGATCATGACTAGGTCACGAACGTTACGGAGGATCCATGAACAGTGATGGTCACGAGTTACGATCGTGACCTGATCTCTGCACCTCTAAACACCCTTCACTCTTTTGGTCATAACTTCTTATCGGGACCTTGGTTTGACTTGAAATTTTAACTGGAGATTCCTAACATCTTAATCTACCTCTCCACCAATTTTTAGGACCATCTAAGCTCCCAATAAGGCCCAAAATTGCCTGAAAAATACCCAAATATGAAATTCCGATGCTTACAAAATCAACCAACAATGTGCATCAAACTATCCCTCAAATAAGCTCAAAATCCACCCTCAAACACTAAACAAAATAAAAAAAACACCTAAACACTTCAAAGATTATGGAAAGATGCAAAAGATGAAATAAACTAAGCTAAAATACATAAAAAATATTTAAAACACCAAAAGACAGCTTAGCAACATAACCTAAAAGCACATTTATCAACTATTCATTTATGAGAGTTGCACAACATTATAATGTATGAAAATTTTCTTAGTATTTAGAAATATCCATTATAGCATGATTTTCACTCTTCAATGAGGGTTTTTGTGAACTTCAATTGCTTCATTGACCTATCACCGCTGTAGCCCCTTCAATAGTGATGACGTTATTCATTAAACTCAGTAGCAGTCATTGAACTATGTTGACGAAAATAGTAGGAGACACACAATTGATAGGTGTGTTTTGGACTATATTTTGAAGTTATTTTATGTGCTTCAAGTGTTAATTGTGTGCTTAAATCTTAGTTAGTATGTTCTTTTACATTCTTTTTAATGTCTTTTATGTATTTTGTTGATGATGAATGATGAAGGGCAAGGTTTTGATTTCTTTTAAAGTGTGGGATAATGTATTTTTATGCTTAGATGAGGAAGAATTAGCTACAAAAAAATCAGAGAGAAGCTGAAGAAAAAATCCAGTCTTGGAGCCTTTTGTGATTGTGTACCTTGGCAATAAATTTATGACACTCCCAAGCTTGTGACAACCCAAAATTTTCTAGAAAACATTTATTTTCACATTTTTAAATCTAGGAGGCTATTTTTAGGCATATATAATGTTTGAAAACCGTAGGATCCAACACTACTTATTAAAGGACTTTTCTAAAGAAGCATAAATGAGGTTTTGATGTCTATCAAAAGAATGAAACAACATTCAATGAATGCATGTCTTTTATGTTTATTATGCTTATTCATTAATTCATAATAAGAGATAGATTAGGAAATTAGTGTTAGAGCGTACAATGAGAATTGGAATCCTAATAGGCCAATAAACATTAGGTCAATAATTAGTTAAAGAGAGACTTTAATTAATTGATTGATTACCTATAAGGTTTCTTCATTAACTAGTTAAATATTTGGAAAGAGTTTTGACAGAATTAGAGATTCTAAATAATTCCTTACTTCTTTAAGGAAACTTGGTTACACTTTGAGAGGGGGTGACTAAAACTATAGAATATCTTGGGTCATATTTAATTAAATTAACAAGGTACTAGGGACACAAAATAGGGATAGAAATAATTCCTAATTTTTAATTTTTCACTTCTCAAGTTCCTCCACTCATTGATTATTAATTTGTTGGACTACTTTATTCTAGTTTGATTTTAGTTATTGCCATTTTTGTGCCTTAAATAAAATATAACTTAAGTTGTTAGGTGATTACTACTAATTCTTGTGGGATGATTTCCATTACACTATTAATTTATAATTTGTATGCTTACAATATAGCGTTAAAACTTAGCGTTAAAACACACCTATAACTACTATTTATCTCATAGAAACAAAAATAAAACTTGTTTAAGAAAATTCAAAAACAATTCAAGCATATTTCAACATTATAAACACTCCCTATACTTGAAAACACATTTAAAACCTTCCTAAAAACATTTTTAACTCAAGAAGAGGATTATTAAAAACTGTTCACACTAAGTTCATCTTTATTATGCATCTTATATGTATATTCTAAAAGATTGTTGTATCATGTATAAAGTGAACCTCTTTAAAACACCAAACAAAAATTAAGAAAGAACTACAATGAAGGTTACGATTCATAATCTATATAAGTTTTCTCTTGACTCTTCCAAACTCTTGATTCTTGATCAATCCATTTTATGAACTTCAATTTTCTCTAGGACTCCAGAAACCTCTTATTTAATACTTCAACTTTACACCTATCATTTAATGCTTCACAAACACGAAATTATTGATCTATTAGGTGTTTTATCATCTTGAAAACAAGGTGAACCTCATTAGTTTCAAGACTTTTCACATAGCATTGGCCATGAGTGGTCTTTCTAGGATGATTGGCATGTCTTTGTCTCCTTTTATATCCAGGACTAAGAAATCCACTGTGAAAATGAATTTATTAACCTTTTCAAACATATCCTTTATGATTCCCATTAGATATGTATTTTAGCAGTCAACTAATTACAAAAAGACAGTAGTAGGCTTCAGCTCCTTTAGTCTTGGCTTTTTAAAGATAGGCATAGACATTAAGTTAATAGTAGATTCATGATCCATTAGTGCCCTATTTATTTGTAAGTTACAAATTATGAAATGGATGGTAAAACTCCCTGGGTATCTAGGCTTTACTAGCAACTTCCCCATCAAAAGTATAGTACACTCTTCATTAATTTACATGGTCTTGTATTCCTCAAGTTCTTCTTGTTCAAAATAATATCCTTTAAGAACTTCACATAAGAAGGTATTTGGATGACTGCTTTCTGTAAAACTTCTGAGAATTTCCTAAATAACGTATCTAATTTAGATCTTTTCAATCTTTAAGGATATATAATACTATGCATAGTTAGTTGCACATTAAAGTCTATAAAGAGCCTAGGTCTATCCTTTGGCTTTACTTATACTTTTATCTCTTATTAAGTTATTATTCTCCTCCTCAACACCTTGCACTTCCTCTTCACTTTTCAAAATAATAGCCTTTACATGTTATCTAGAATTAGCTTTCATGGTGTTAGGTATCTTGCTTTCATGTTGTTAGGGATCTTGCTTTCATGTTGTTAGGTATCTTACTAATAGCCTCTCTTACAAATATGTACAATTTGGAAAAATTGAGTTTCTAAGTTCGTAATAGAAATCCTATGGTTTTGCATTCTTACGTTATTTAGTTTAATATACTTTATGATCATCTCTTTAAAACTAGGCATCTCTTATTAACTATTGGAGTAGGCATTAAATCCTAATGGTGGACCACTTTATAAACAAGATTTTGATTCTTGACAAGTCTAGTTATTGCCCCAAGAAAAATTTGAATGGTCCCTCCATCATGGATTATAAGTGTTGTGAAAAGGGTTCCATTTGCTGTCTATTGTATTTTCCTATATGTTTTACTTATTTAAGTTATTATGCAAAGGAACATCCAACCTGACAATCCATATGAATATGTGAGTTACCTCTATAGTTATCGCATACTAATTGACTCCTAATTGAATTTCCATCAACGCCATTAACTAAAATACCTAGCTTTTTATTTAAAACCTATTTTTGAGATACTAATGCTATTTTATGCTTGATTAGAAAAACCTTATAGGATCTCCTCGGGTGCCTCTTTAAATGACACTGGAAGTTTTTCATTTTAATTTCCTCTCTAAGCTTGTATGCTTAATCCCGAGTTGTAAACCTTGGATTACCATCAATAACTGTATCTATGGTACTTCGAGTAGAAGGTTTCACTTTTATACAGAAGATATCTACTTAATGTCAAATATCAAGCCCACAGCTTTGGTACTTAGCTAGTCAAAATCTTTCACGTGCTTTATATAAGATCTCATTTTCATGTTGGACCAACGGGTAATCTTCTTCATCATCTTAGTTATCTTTATTAAAGGAAAACCTTCACTAGAAACAATTTCATTAACACATCCCAAGTTGTGATAGAGCCAAGCTGAAGAGAGGATAGTTAGGCTTTAACCTTACCCCAAAGAAAGAATGATATCAACCTTAATAATACCACGTCACCTAAAACTCTATTATGCCTAATGAGGTCATAAATATCTAAGAAAGTTTCTATGTGGGCGTTAGGGACCTCTAATGGTAAACCACCAAACTGTGAAGCCTTAAACATGGAGATAGACCTATGAAGGATGTTAAATTTATTCACATTAAACTTCAATCTAACAATGCTTGCAAAAGGTATATTATTATTCCCTATTGTTAACTCTATAATAGTTGGCTCTCTTTGCTTTTCTAGGTTAGGTACTAATACATTATCTTGGCATTCCATATATAGTAATTTAGTTTCTTAATTTAGAATGATCCTTATAAATAGATTCTTATTCAATCTTACTAGATGCACCTAGTTTGGTTTCTTTTCTTATCTTACACACAGTGATATCTTGTTCGTGATTAAATACTAACTCCATGAGCTTTTGGTCATGAGTTAACATACAAGATAACAATAACCATAGTAAGAAAAATAACTAAAGAAAGCAAACAAGATAATAACCAAAGAAAAAAATAAACAGAGAAAAATACAGAAAAGAAACTAAAAGTATAGTGCAAAAAATAATAAGTAAAAGTAGTAAAAATAACAAAAACAAGTTTACCCCATTCTATTACCAATATTACTAGGAAATATTCCTAATGACAAAAACTTGTTGTGGTCTTTTTTTACTCTAATTATAATCAAAATTCCAATTCAAGATTAATTGAAGGAAAGCATACTTATTAAACAAGTAATACAATGGATTTTTTATTCTAGAGATTGTTCCTACAAGAATGTAATGTAATTACTAAGTTACTCGATGAATGATTATCTAAAAAAATCCAAATCATTGTAATAAACTAATTTAAATTACTAAATTAACCAAATTACCAACGAATGCACCATATCATAAGTAGAAATTAAGGTTACCAATCATAAACTTTAGCTAAAGATTCTAGTTTTAATGGATTGGTATTTGTTAAACAAGCCTACGTTTTAAATAAAAATTAACCAAGACTCTTTAATAACACTACCAAAACAAAAAATGAGGCAAGTGCACCTATTAGAATATAGTAAAGCTATCACAAGTCTTAGTTGTCAATCTACAAGGATTACAACTATTAGTGAAATTCTATTTCTATTATCTAGCCTATTCAAAAGAAGATGGATCCATAGTTTAATGGGAATAGACAAAATAAGTAAAAGTAAATCCAAACAAAAAACTTACAAGACGGATAATCAATGTTAACATTAGGGTATAGATTGCCATTTACCCTACGATGTACAGGTATTCATCACCAACTTTGATTTATAGATTCTCTAGATTATCTTTGACCATAGGTTCCCTAAGTGAAGTTACAGTCTCATGTTCAAGTCATGTAACTCCTATTCAACTCCAACAAATAAAGAGGTTGGTTACTCCATCTCAATTCATTAATAGAAACCAATAATATGATCTATGGAACCTATTGTTTTGATTAAGCTCACTGTTAATCTGAACATACCATGTATCCTTTAATCTAAGGTTCCGTCCAACATGCATTACCTATAGTTGATTTGTTCATACATTGATTTGGTCCATCTAAACATATGATATCAAAGAATCGATATTGAATTCATTGTCACATAACATTCAAAGCCAATCTTATCAATTCCATAAGCAATTTGAAAAAATGGTAAGTCACATTAAATAAAAGAAGAAATGTAATCCTACATCTAACATTTCATAACAATATAAATCTTATAAGAAATTTAGTTAAAACATTCTCAAAATCAAAACAAAGATCATAAAAAGGAAAGGGATAGAAAGGATTAGGGTCAAAGCTCTTGAATCTCTTGACTTCTTGATGATTCATGTTTCCAAATCCAATCTTGTTCTTGAGTTCTCTATGTTTTTTATCTCCCTTTATTCTCTATGTTTTGATCCCCTTTCTCCTTCAATTTTGCTAAAAATACTTCTTAGGATGCTTAGGACTTGTGTCTACACACTTGGTAGCTTCTTGGAGGTTTCAAGAGGTAATAAGTTATCACAAAAGAGGCCAAATTAGTAAGACATAGCTTAGGCAATAGTCATGTCCCAACCTATGCACCCCTTTGTTAAAAATACATCGCCTGGATTTAGGTTGGGCCACCATCATGTCCCAACAAGTGCACCATTCTGTGGAAAATACTTGGCATGGAAGATAGTTATGTCTTAGGTCATGTCGTCCTACAGTTTTTGCTACTTCCAACTCCTTTTGTCTTTTTTGTTATAGAACCTTCATCCCTTGTCCTATGACCCTGAAATTTGATATGGAACTTCATGAATTAATGCTCTAACTCATCAAATTGATTCCACTTCTTTTATAATGCCAGACGTGCACTAAAATTCTCTTTAAAGTCCAATAAAATGTAAATAATAATTGAAAAACACATAAACAATATTAACATTGTGCTTTAAATGTAATAATCATCTAAAAACGCATGCCTAAAAGATTTTCAATTTTGAAGCTATCAAATATGCCTACACTTAACTATTTATTTTCCTTAAGCAATTACTTAAACATCATTTTAAAATAATCTCGATCAAAAGTTGAAAGTTAATTGAGTACAAACAAAAACCAACCAATGCAATTGATTTTGTACACAAATTATGGCTATGTCATGACAAAAAAAATTTTAACACATGCAAGCATACTATTACAAGAAAGGCAACACTTAATGCATAACATTAAGAATCCACGTTACTTCATATAGTTCATCATGAAAAATATGCCAAGGATGTTAATGGAAAATGAAAATAGAACACAAATTCCATTTGAAGTAACTGATTTAGAGATCACTTAGTCTTTTTATACGAGGGAAAACACCTTGTCATGAATGTCACCCAATTATTTAACTAGGATACTCTCTTAGCTTGTTTAAAATGTTATTTAGTTTATTGACAGGGAGGTAGACATTTTATCATGAATACCCCCTTGATAGCTTCCAAATGGTACATCTTTTAGACATGATGTAATGATGATTATATTGAGTTTGAGGGTATTATCCATGTGAATTATGTGGTTAATGAATTAAGTCTTGAAATAAAATGTTGCTTATATACTTTCCATTGATTATCTATATTTTATACGAGTTGGATGAACATTTTTATACACCTTTAAGATTGGAAAAGATGTGGAATTGATTTTGGAACTAGAAACTTCAAGTTAGGAAGCTCTACATCAAATTCCATAACCAAAGGATTAGTGAAGAAGATAGAGAAAAAAATACCAAGAGAGGAGTAAAATTGGGAAGACCCATAAGTAGACCATGAGACTACTTATTATTTTTAGCCAATGTGATCTAAGATAAGATCCACAACCTTGGGTCCTCTCGTTACTCATGTTGAACTCCCTTACATAAGTAACTCCTTCCAAGTTTTTGCACAAATTTAAAGGAAAATGAAGGATATAAACATACTAAATCGAAGATCAAAGAGATGATTTCAAGCTTGGATCCTTAAAAAGTTAAGAAAATCATGACATACAAACATGAACTTCTCTTTATCCTTTCTCCTTATGATTGTTGTAACAATTTCCAAAACATATTGGAACTCATTTTCTCATAAGATTTAGGTTTTTGAGAACTATAGGATTGTTTTCTTGATTTAACATTAGATTTCAAAATTTTGTAAGATTTGTTCATGAAATCCAAGACATTGACAACCAGCCAGTCATTTATTGAGTAGGTTAGATGATAGATATAAGAATCCATTAATAGTCGAATACCTTGAGGATCAACCACTAGGACTTACATAGGCTTTACTACATAGCAATAGGTGTACTTATCTTATTGTATGTTGAGGCAAGGTTTAGTTTAGATTTATGGTTTATTTTTATTTAAAAATTATACACGTCCACATACTATCAAGTTTTAGTGCCATTGCTGGGAATTGCATTAAAATATAAGTGTTTTTCTAATCTTTATCTGACTAGCTATTTTTCTTACTTTTTTTTACAAACTTTATTTTTGTGCAATTTTGTTTTCATTTAAGAACTCTTCTCTTCTTGATCTTTTACTTCTTACTCTAAGTATTCCCTTATATGACTAGGAGTCATCTGGCTGAGTTGTTTGAATTAGATTTTGACGTGGATAGAATGTTTAGGAGATGTTAAAAGGAGAAGAAATTAGATAGTAGCACAAATTTTGAGGCCTTTTAAACATAAGTAAACAACAAAGACATAGAACTAGGTTTTACAACATAACTGACCATGGGGGATTTTTCAAGGCACATAATTTAGCGTTCATAGGTTAAGGGTAGAAATGGGGAGTTTTGATATTAAACTATAGATGATTCAAATGTTGTAAAACTATATGCATTTTGGTGGGCTTCTGGATGAGGATCCTAGTGCCCATATATCAAATTTTTTTTAGATTTTCAGCACATTCAAGTCCAATGATGCATCGTACGAAACTATTCATCTAAAACTATTCTCTTTTATCTTATGGTGTAGAGCAAAATTAGGACTGGAGTCTAAACTATCAGGATTTATCATTTCTTGGAATCAATTAGGAGAAAATTTCCTTAGAACGTATTTGCCTCCCTTTAATTTAGCTAAATTACATAACGAGACTATTTCTTTACAATAGTGGGAGTAGGAGAACCTGTAACAAGTTTAGAAGCATTGGGAGGACATGTTATGGGAAGTACTTACACTATAAATTCAATATGGGCTTGTTTATGCAAACATTTCATGGTGGCCTTGATTAGTATGTATTTTATAGTATTTTTATATGTGTTTCAATGTCATTACATCCCTATTTTTGTGTTTAAATTGCTAATTTGAGATCCTTTGAGTTTATAATTAAATTTGACCTTAGGAAACAAATACAAGTTGAAATGGTTATGTTTTGAGTAGAGTTAGAGAAAACTTAGAACTAGAATAGCTATGGAACCAATTCGGGGACTTAGAGCATCATGTTGTGACGTTCCAATCCAAATTTCAAAGCCATATGACATCTAATAAAAAGTGCACAAAGAAAAGAACAAGTATTCAGGTCGTACTTGAATCTAAACACCCTATCAATTTAACTTACACTTTGTTCAAGAAATTGATTTAAAAAAATAAATTATAAATAAATAAATAAAACGCAGATAAAATAGAAGAAAAGGTGAGCAACAATTGCCAACACAACAAACGAAAATTCAAAGAAAATAAAGATTCAAGAATAGAACTTATTGTTACCTATATTTGTTTCCCTTCGATTAATTGATCTAATTTATATTTGGCCCAATATTTCCCAATATTTTAGCTACCGTCTCTCAATGTGCAACTAAATGTCACTAATTAAATAATCTAGGATTAACTTTAGAATCTCTCGACATGCAAAGCCTTTCCTAAACATTTAACTAAATATGAAGCTATCATATAGGTAATAGATTAATTTATCGAAATCTCTTCCCAATAAATCAATACCTTATTGTCTATAGGTCTATTAAATGCCAACTGTCAATGTCCATCTAACACAATATAAATATTTATAAAATTAAATTAATAACCAAAGCTTCCCAAATAATTCAAATAACAAAATCTAGAAATATTTTAACTATACATAATAGTAAAAATAAGTTCAATCATATCCATATTCTTCCAAATATAAAATAAAGTAAATAAAATAAAATAAGATAAATAAAAAAATATAACAAAAGTAAAATAAATCTAGAAAAAAAAAAATTGAAAGAACTCTTTAAGTTTTCATGTGTGCATAAGTTTGCAGAAAAAACTTGGAATTTGTTGAATCTCCTAGCAATTGCTTCAACTCAATGTGCTTTGGTGTCACCTGAATAATTATTCTTCTCTCTGTCTTACCCTTGTCCGAATTTTCCTGTATCTCTTGGAATATGCTGCTATTTTTGCGCTTCCTTTCTGTCTGCATGTTTGGAGCTGTCCGAAAATTGCTATCTCTTTAGGGCTGTATGTGTTTTTATTTTTCTAGCTACTGTCTCCTTCTCTAGCGGCTGCAGTAGTCCAGCTCTAGGGGATGAGGTTCCTCCTGGCTTATACGGGGAAGCTCACTACATCCAGGTCCAGGCATCTCTTCTCACGGGTCCAGCAATGTTGGGTGCAGCGTGTAGCAGCCTCAGCCAGCCACGCCCGCAATTCTCCAGTCAATGTCGGCACGGGGAGTCTATCAACTGAGCAGCAGCTTAGTCCAGACCCGTTTGGTGTAGGCCTCTAGTCCAAGCGGGTAACAGGTCATCAGCGGCCCCAAGTGCAGGTCCAGCTGCAGCTCTAGGCACGCCCAGCAAGATCTCTTTAGGTCGCTTGGTCCACACGGCTTCAGGTCCAAATGCCAGCACCTCACGCTGCTTTTAAACGGTCCAACTCATGCGACCAGTAGGTGGGCTTTCAAGGCGAGCAGGCTTCCATCCGCTGGTCCAGTCCAGGTGCAGCAGGCTCCATGCACAG
>JAOXYD010093213.1:0-11954 GCA_028565735.1 Pinacopodium congolense | reverse complement strand
TCTGTGATATTCTTTATTGATTTTTGTGTTTAGAAAATCTGAAAACCAAATCCAAAAACCAAATCGTTTCCAAACGGGCAATAAGATTTCAAGGTGTTTAGGTAAATCTCAACATTTTCAAAACATTTAAAAACAACCATGAGGTTTGATAGCAAATGGCACAAAAAAAACTCCGTCATCAACTATCTTTATTAAATGCCACGTGGTACCTAAAAAAATTTTTAAAAAAATTTACAAGTTGCCCTATATGCCAGTTAATCCAAGTTTCAGCTTAGAATTCAGCTTTCTCTTCATTTATCGTAAACGAAGAGGCGTAGCTGTTCTCCTCTATTGGCACTTACTACGTTTTCATTAAGGGTTTCTCCCAAATGAAGAGGCATAATCGTTCTCCTCCACTGGCTCTCGTCTAGGGTTTTAGCTTTTATTTTCCTAAATGAAGAGCCACAACAATGACCTCTTACTCAGCCTCCTTCAGTGCGTCTTCTCCTCTGTCAGCGCAACCGTGAGCTTCATCTTGTTTATAAGCTTGAGCTTCATCTCGTTATTGCATAAGCCTCTTCATCTGGTATTTGATTTTTCTTCTTTACTATTTATACTTTCCCTCTCTATTTCGTATCCTATAAACGAGATTTTTATACTTTCCTATCTATTTACTAGTTCTTCTTTGTGGCAGAAAATGAGTGGTTAATTGCCTTATAGAGATGAAATATAATAAACCCCAAAGAGCTAGACCACAACATATTGATTTGTTGAGTCTCCATTTCTTGCCTGCTTCCATGTTATGCTTGCATTAAAGGTAATGTTATTATTGTCTTGTGGACTAATATGTTCCCAAATTTCCCTCATTTATTCATGTTATTCATGATACATATGGATTATTCTTTAACTTTTTAGTCCCTAAATGCCCTGTTTTGTGTGTGTTTTTAATTATTTAATTAGTTTTGCTTAGGAATTAAGGATAAATGTTGGTTATCACTTTAATATTTAGATGTTTATTGTTTGTGATTTTCTTCCATCTGTTTTCCTTGTAGTATTACTACATACAAAATAAAATAGATGCCTCTCAATTTTTGTATATACATATGTATTATATCTGCCCTCTTCATAAACAATATTCCTAGTTTACTTGTGCATGTGTAAGCCAGTGTGTACTTATAATAATTATTAGCCTATGTGTCTATTTATACTGTATATTGTGTGAGTCAATTATTATTTAACTACTTCATCTTTATGGTTAAATATTTTAGATCCTATGTGAGTTAGGTAATAAGGGATCATTTCAGTTTTATAGTAGTAGGAATACGATAAAAAAAGACCATAATCCTTCAAAGGTAGGTCACTGAATTCTAGCCATTTAGTTAAATATAGTTCAACTTCCTAACGTTTAACTAAAGTTGAACTGATAAAGAAAGGAATTGGAGATGGAATAAGTAAGTTGGAAGTTATTCTTATAAGGCTAACACATTATTAAATTAATTATGTTGTAATAATAACATTTCCACTGTCAAGGCCAACAATCCGTGGTTTGAGTATGCCAGCTTAAATATATTAGTTTTTAATTGGACAATTATTCAAAATTTTGATCAAACTATAAATACATGTTCTTTATATTGAAAAGGGATATGATAAAAAAGCTTATAGACACACCAAAGGAACATGAAAAGGGCAGGTTGGCAAATTAGTCTAAGAAAAATTAATAATGTAATAAATGTTGCAATATACCCACTATTGCTGAACCCATTTCCTAAATATCCACCAGATGATAATGATATTTTGCAGTGTAATAATAGGGCATATCGTATTTCAATTAACATTTTATAACTATGAGATGTTTAGCTATTGTTTCAGTTAACAATTTGCTTTGTAATAATTGTGTATATAGTCTTTTCCAGGCTTAGACATGTTTAACTAGCTATATTGGTTAGTAATTACTCTGGTCTGTTGCATATAGTGCATATAGTATTTTGCAGGCTTAGACAATTACATCAATTTTTTTCCAACTAGTTATATAGGTTTAAAGACCATCAATTATTGCTAGTTGACATTTGCATGAAACTATAAAATAATTAACAAATTGATCTAACATAAATGAAAAATACATTTGTCAAACTTGCCAGTAATTTCATGGTCTTTTAACCACTTCTTCAGTCCTATACAATTAAAGTTGATTGAAAAATTGCTTGTAATAACCTAGATGTGTATTATTGGTTGCATAATTATTCAAGTTTTGATACATCCAATTTTGACAACTATGGTTTACAGGTTGTCGATGGCTAAATGTGTACGTATAAGGCTATTTCATAGTGAAAGGTTTGAGTGAGAACTTGTATGCTTTTATGTAAATAGGGAATCTAAAATATTTCATAAGATTAATCTTGATTACATAAGTTGTATAGAAATACATGAGATGGAAAAGGGTTTAGGGTCCTCTCAAGTTGACATGGCTTATTATAGGGTCCTTGGTGAAGAGTTTAGTAAGTTGTTGAGGCTTCTTGAATCAAATGATACCTATATTATTTTTATAAACTTGATGAAAGATCATAGGAAGTGTTGATGTGTATATTACACTTGACATTTATACACTAGGTGAAGATGTTTGTGAATATGAAGATGATGAACAAAATCACTTCGAAGTAATAAAAAAGGTGTAATCAGGTCAAGATGTTTGTGAATGTGAAGAAGGAGAACAAGATCAATATGAAGTAATAAGAAGGGTGCAATCAGGGGAAGATCGTTATGTTAATAATGAAAAAAACGTTGAATATGGTCTAATTGAATCCTTAGTAAATGTTCCAAATGACTATGAACTTGTTGAAATTCATTTAACAAATTGTGGAATCCTTGTAGGTAGTGATGAGAATCCTAGTGCAAAAGAGCTGGGTGAACCTTTGTGAAGAACAAGTAGAATTAGAAGGCTTGAACTAAATGATGTAGCAATGAAATAGTCATTGGTGATGGAATTTGCAACTATAAAGGAGTTTAAGATGTTGTTATTGAATTTGTAGTTAAATCTTGATATAATGTGAAGTGGAAGAAGAGTGAGAGTAAATGGCTCAGAGATGGATGTATTAACGGATGTCCTTGGGAGTTGTATACTGGTTATGACAAGATTAATAGATGCTTTAAAATAAAAATATACAATACTGATCATGTTTTTTACATAACAAAGAAACCCAAAGTGGTTTATGCTAAGTTTTTAATGAGACATTTCAGGGACCAAATAGTTGAGAATCCTAGTATATCAACAACCAAATTGGTGGAAGAGTGTAAAAACAATTAAATATATTTGTTAACTCTGGAATGTGTAGAGCAGTGAAGAGGAGACTTAGAAAAGAGAGAGT
Organism: Pinacopodium congolense; assembly: GCA_028565735.1. Lineage (NCBI taxonomy): Eukaryota > Viridiplantae > Streptophyta > Magnoliopsida > Malpighiales > Erythroxylaceae > Pinacopodium > Pinacopodium congolense. The sequence goes on along the minus strand of JAOXYD010093213.1, from coordinate 8,613 downwards.
TAAGGATTATGTGAATGAGTATGTCAAACTTTAAGGATATATACATGAATTGAAACATAATAATCCTAGTTCTGCAGTTGAAATAAAGCTATCAAGGAGTAAAGAAATGAACTTTTTAAAAGTAAATAGTGATTGATTTTTATACCTATATATTGAGGAACAAATAACATCATTTATTATGTATTTGTATTTATTACAATTCAAACTTTTATATATTTTTTTTGAAGTGATGAAAAAAGGATGGAGGAATTTAAGACCAATATTCAATCTCGATAGTTGTTTCTTAAAGACAGAGTTTTGAGGACAACTGCTGAGTGTTGTTGTAAGGGGTGGAGATGGAGGGAAGTATCCACTGGCATAGGGAATGGTTAAAGTAGAAAATACTGATTAGTGGAGATGGTTTATGAACTTATTAGCGTCAGATTTAGAGTTGGGTAATAGAGATGGTGTTAGTATAATATCTGATATGCAAAAGGTAAAGTGCATATCACTTGTCCTTTTATTGTGTAATAAATCTCATATAATGACCTAGTTGATTTTTTTTATCATAGGATTAATAAGAGTTGTAAAAAAGACGATATCGAATGCCACACATCGAATGTATGTAAGGCACATTTGGCACAATTGGCATGGCAATTGGAGTGGGAAGTATGTGCGAAAACAATTTTGGAGTTGTGAATGGTTAACGTTTGTTAAAGACTTCAATGAGCAATTGAAAAAACTTGACAAGATCAAACCTGGTTACATGTCATCTTTACTTGAATATCTAAAGGAGTGATGGGTCAGATGTTACCAATCATTTGAATCAAAGTATCCGATGGTTGACAACAATATGTATGAAACCTTAAATAGTTAGATATTGCCAGCTAGGAATAGGTTAATAATTAGAATGCTTGAGACAATAAGAATAATGGCCATGTGAAGACATGCAGATAGGAAACAAGGGTAAAAAATAGATATTACATTATTTATAGAAAAAAAATAAAGAGGAACAAAAAAGAAGCTATGGAATAGAGAATAATATGGAATGGAGATGGGGTATATAAAGTTTCAAAGGGTGATGGAAAACATACTGTGAGGATTGGTAGAGACTATTTATGTAGTTATAGGGTATGGGATCTGTATGGATATCCATGTAAGCACATCGTTAGTGTTATCAATCACTTTAAGCAAATGGTATCGATCACTTTAAGCAAATGGTAGAAAACTTCAATGATGATTGCTATAAGAAGCATCGATTTGAGAGAGTGTATTGATATGTGTTGTAGCTTGTAAGGGGAGTTATTTTTGGCTTATATTTGACATTGAACAAATACATCCTTTTACGAAAAAGGTAATGCCTAGAAGACCTAAAAAACGAAGAAGAAAAGTTAAGGATAAGCCGTAGAAAGTAAGTAATCCAAACAGGTTGTCTCAGAAAGGGCAAATACAAAAATGTGAAAAATGTGGTAATATTGGTCATAATTAAAGAAAATGTAATAAAAAGGGGCAAGCAACAACATCAACAAATATATGTATCCATTTGTTAACTGAATTGATTTAATTTATATTATTTTTGTTTGCATGATTTGTGTAATAGATCCTTGAATATAGTGTAGATTCATAGTATGGAGTGTCCTGCACCTCCACCATTAGGACCTGAGGCATGTTCACATAGTAATACTATAAGCCAACAGAGTAATGAAGTAAGTTTCTTAACTTTTTAACTCTTTATTATGAAATAATTTTATTTAGGTTATGTATTTTTTGATTTTCTGGTTATTATAGGTTACTTAAACAAATAATCTTAGACATATTGTTATACCTAGTTAACAGAGCAATGATGTAAGTTTTTCATCTGTGTAATTCTTTATTAAAAAATAGAGTGATTTAGGTTGTGTATTTTTGATTTTATGGTTACTATAGGTTATTTTCTGGTTCAAGTTAGTTGATGCAACATTGTCCATGATAACTTCATTCCTAGCCAACAAAGCAACATTGTTAGTCTCACCAACCATGATACGAAACTAAGAATTCATCATCAAAGTTTGATTAACTTGCTTTCTATTGTATACAGGTTGATAGCTTAGCCAATGCCAATAAACATAAGTTTGGAGATATTGATCCCTATACAATCAAGTTGGCATTTGAATCAAAGGGCCTAAAGTTTAAGGGATATCCAAACATTACTTCTCAACAATTATAAGCTAAAGCAAAAAGAAGAAGAAGAGAGCTTATTAGTAGAGAGGTGTCAAACATGTCAAGATCAAACATTTCAATCTTGTGCGTATGATGAAAGAAATGACTTATATCATCACAATAACTTATTTTTGGTAAAATAATTTGGTTGTTTCACAATTACTTGACAGGTAATTAACACGGAAATACTACACTGGAGGAGTACCTAGTTTTTTTTATTGATGTTGAATTTTTTGGTAGGCAAATTTATGCTAAATTTCTATATTATTTGTCGATTTACTTACATTTTTAGTTGTTATGCTTCAATTCATATCGGTTTATCCTTATTATTTGTCCATTTACTGCTGATTGCTTCAGTTCATATTGATTTCAAAGTTGTGATGGTCTTTTTTCAACTTTTTCAAGTGTAACAAAGCTTAAAGAAAGGAGACTTGGGATGCGGACCACCTATTTCCTAGTGCAAGTTTCGAAAACTTATGCATATGGACCACTTGTGTCAAATTCTGTAAAAATAGTTGTAACAAAGCTGCCTTTTGCATGTGGACTACTTGCATGTGGACCACCTATTAGCAATTGGTGGAGAAACTGGTCCATCGAACCATTTTGTACTTCTACTTACATAATCGGAACTTGTTAACGTCTTTCAAGAGTGTGCTATTTACTTCATATCTCTAAGCATTTAATTTTCTTTTAGCATGTATATTGCACGTTTGCTGATCATGTTCTTATGTCTCTAGTTCCTGAAAAACAAGTTCTTGATATCTCTATTTGAATTGCTTGAGGAGACGAAATGGTAAAGCCAAATGAAAAAATTTAGCCCAGATAAAATGGTGAAGCCAAATGGAGATGAAAAAGTCATTAGATTCAATTGATATTGTATAAACTTTAGGCAACTAGTGAAAACTAGTCAAAGTACCCTTTCAGTGGACCTGGAAGAAACAGTGGTAAAGAGCTTTTGTCAGGCATATAGTTGTCGAGATTATGGCAAGTCTATATAGATCTCCAATCATCCTGACACTACCAAATAAGATTTAAGTGACAATGTTAAGTTGATTTGTTTCATGCAATAAAAAGCTATAGCTTTCTGTCAATATAATACCAACTGAGCTAAATTGCTAAAGTTTAAGGATAACACTATGCCAATAACTTACCATCTTTTGACTCAAAATCTTGCAACCAACTTTGTAAATATAGTACTTTACTATGCAAAAAAGGAAGGCAACTATTATTTACTCTAGTTTTTCCATTGTTTGCACTCATAAATTTTTAACTCATAAGTTATTCCCATCAAACCTTTGAATGCAATGAAGATATAAAATAAGGAATAAGCAACATATAAATTTATATGTAGGTTATGATCTCCAAGTTAATGTTTCATCTATAAAAGTCATACAACAGTCATGAGAATCATTACAATTATCAATGTATTTCCTATTACCTATTCTTCATTTATATATGGAAAAGCTTAAAATTATACCCATCAACAACATAATAAATCCTATTACCATACATATTAATATGAAGTTTAACTCTTTGTTTTCTTTCTCCAATGTAATGATGTTAGCCTTTAACATCTTGTTTTCATCTTCAATGCTGGTGTATATGCTTGCCATACTAATATTTCTGCAAGTTTCAACCTTCCTCTTTAATGTAGCTATTACTGACCTTATCTTGTTTAACACTTTAATGAACCTTATACTAAAGTCCTCATCATACCACAAGAAAAAAAACACATTTCCTATCCTGGAAAAAAATAGGACAATAAGTACATGTTATACATAACATTCTAAATTTTTTTAATTAAGTTCAAACTCACTTACCAGATAACTAGCACACCCATAAAACCTCCTCCCCAGATTATGTTCAGATGTTGAAATTTTCAATTTTTCTTTTCGTCTATAGTACTAATGAATGTTATAAGCTTTCGAATTTAACAATTTAGAGGATGATGCTAATGACTCTATGAAAAACTTCTTCCTATATTTATTTAGCAATATATATCATGTACATACATACATTACTCTTCAAAAGTGAAGCATTTAAATGTTTAATAATGCAAATTAACATCATAAAAATCATATGATAAATACAGTAGCCTTTCATACAAAAAGCAACTCAAATTGGTATTTAAAAATGATTCAAGTAAAAGTGAAGATATATCGATAATGTTATGTTATTTTACACCAACAATACAGAGAAAGCCAACATTGCAATCAAAACTATTGTTCTATACAATTTTTACGGTCAATAAAAAGTAGACTTGGTTATATATGGAAAGTTTCCCTTCTTCTAAGACTCCATCTGTGGTCATGTAATTGAAATTAAAAGAATAAAGTAGTTGTTCAAGCATTTAAAGCTTAGCTTAAGCTATCATAAATATGCCTTAGAAGGTGCCTTATTCCCTTCTTCACCGATCAACCATAGGACCTAGTTTACTTAAAGTCCCCTCCTAAGAAAAACAATTGCAGGCTAATATGATTCATTCATTCATAAAGCTTCAAACTTAAAGAATTTTTATAAACAATCCAAGTGAATGCAGTAACCAATACAATCAAACAATACTAACTATAACACAAATAAGTCTTATACAAAACAAAAAAACTGACACAGGAAACACGAAATGGAAAGAACAGCTAAGGAATGGCTCTAACACATACAATTCATTCATCTGACTTAGCGAATGTCTAGTGGCCCTAGAATGTCTCAAAATTACAAAACCTAAATCACATGTTAAATGCATATGGTATAGAGTAAAAAACGTTACCAGAGGCTGGAAATGGGTGAGATGAGTAGCGGTAAAGAAATTTGACACTGAAGTTGGGAGTTAAAGACCCTTTGGCACACTGAAATTAGACATCAACTATACGGATCCAGTCTACGTCTATAAAAAAATAAGGGAGTTAAAATCAGTAAATATCATAAATTAAAAAAAAGATAGTTGCAGACATGTGATAGGAGACAAGATATATGCCATTGTTGTGTCGGTGAAGGACTTACAAAACTAGAAGACCAGCGACTAGTGACCACCAACAACTGAATAACGAGCAGCAACTAGTGACCAGCGAGCACTGAGCAACGACTAGTGACCAATGAGAGAAGTGATGTAAACATGAGAGAAGGGATTTGAGCACTACAACCTACGAGAGAGGTGCAACGAGTAGGGAGAGAAGAGCATGGAAAACCCTAGATTGCAGTTGCACCTCTTCGTATGGGAGAAACGAAGAGAAAGTTAAACCCTAAGCTGAAATATGGAGTGAGGGACCTCCTTAAAAGTAGGCTCCAGTTAACTTATGGGGCCTATTTGCAATTTTTAAATGAAAATTTAGTTCCACATGGCATTTAACAAAGACAGTTAACGACAGGGTCTGTTTTAGACATCTGTCAAACCTTAGGGTTGTTTTTAAATGTTTGAAATGTATTAAAATCCTTAGGATCTGACCCAAATTCTCAAACATAAGGCCTAAATGGGTTTTTTTTTACCTTCTTTATATGTACGTAAATGTTTTGACAATTAAGGACAAAACGTTCTTTCACAGTGAAATGTTTCAAAATTTTGAAACATTTTTACCAAGTTGAAATGTTTCAACTATTTAAGAACTTTTCAAGTTGAAAAACATTTTTCTTAATATCAAAAATGTTTCTTCAACAAAGAAAGGGTTCTCTCACACGAGAGATGTTTCTAGAAGAGAGAAACACTTATATTCAATTGGAAACAGAAAGAAGCAATTGTCTTCTTCTTCAGCTAGATTAGCATGGTGGTGAAGATGTTACATGTTTTTCAAATCCTCTTTTTGTTTGAGGAAGATTCTTCCCAATGCTAAGAAGGATGGTATAGTAAAGAACAACGTATAGTTAATCCAAGAGGAGGTTGAGGCTACAAAAACAGAGAGATGATAACTCTCTCTCCTTCTATCAAAATATGTAGCAAGAAACGTTTTCTTTTTTAGAATATTTTTTTGTCAATGTTTATTGATCAAAAGCCTTATTAAGGGATGTTTGATATTGTTGTCAGATGTAATTTTTTGTTGTGATTTTTATATTTTTGTATTGATTTTTGTGTGTTTGTTTTGATTTTTGTGTTCTATTAGTATATTATTTTTTTAGTTTTTGTATTGTTTTTTTTTTTGTTTCTGTGTTTAAAAAAATAAGAATTCAAAACTAAAAAATTAAATGATATCAAACATAACCTTATTTTGTTGGAGAAGCATTTTTACAGTTCATGAATTCATTCTTGACTCCAAAAAGTATTTTTTTGGCAAATTAGAAGAGGAGAATGAGAGATTAAACTGTAATCACGAGAATATTTCTTCCTATACTGTAATGATGAGGATGTTGAAGGAAATTTGGAAATATATGCCAGAAGTAAAACTTCAGTCTTTATGTTTAAAAAAGAGAAAATCTACAAATTTTTAATGGTGAAATAGAGTGATATTTCTGCATTAAATATTTACTAACAAAAATGATTCTCTTATAGAAATTAAAAAAAGGGCACGAAATTGTTGCAGTTGAACATGTGTAACTAAAGTTGGCTTTTAGTCTCTTGATGAATTGAGAACATTCACTTTCTAAATACTACAATTTCTTTTTCGAAAGGAAGATATTACAATTTTTGTTACTACAACGAGCACCCATCAAGACTATACACAATAACATCAGAAGGTGGTGGTTGTTATTGTCTTGCCAAATAGGCGCTATCCTTTAATACATGGAATAACTTGACAAGTTTTTATAGTAGTGCTCAAACTTTTCATAGTTTTCTCAAAGCATGTTTGGTAAAACTTTCGTTTTTAGTTTTGATTTTTTTGTTCTTTTAAACACAAAAAACAAAAAAAGCATAAAAATAATTTAATAATACAGTACAAAAACTGATAAAAACATAAAAAATAATACAAACATACAAAAATCACAACTAAAAACTAAAACTAACAATAATACTAAATATCCAACTAAGTTAATTTTGTGAATATATGTCACATATTTTATATTTCAATGCTAACTTTAATGATCTCTCTTACATTTCTTACTTTACATGCTGAAAACAACACTCAAAAGTGGAGTTGCTGACCTGAGGATTCCCTCTCCCTTTGTTTCCCTCTTTATCTCTCTTGGTATTCATTTGATGGATGTTTGTTATTATTGTTAGTTGTGGTTTTTGGTTATAATTTTTGTGTTTTTATATTAGTTTTTGTATGTTTTTGAATTTTTTACTGTTTTTTTAATTTCTATGTTGTATTAATGTATTATTATTATTTTATTCCTCTATTATTTTTTCAATTTTTGTGTTCAGAAAAATAAAAATAAAAACTATAAAAAGAAATGATACATGGCATTAGTATCAACTTGGGGATGTTTGGTGTGGTTTCCATTTTTTGTTTTAATTTCTTATTTTTTTAAACACAAAAACCAAGAAAAACAGTACAGAAATCGAAAAAGACAACACACTAATACAACACAGAAATCGAGGATAACAACACAGCAATCGAAGACAATACACAAAAATCAATACAAATATACAAAAACCACAACTAAAAATCATAACCAATAACAATACCAAACGACCCCTTAAACTTCCATCCGTCTCTCACTTGCCATATTCATCTTATTCGCGTGATGTGTCACGAGCTTGGTCTTTTCCTACCAACGAACTGTGCGGCATTAGTAACTCCGCTCCTTTGAACGCCTATCTTGGCTTAAGATTGCTAGTTCAGCCTTCGAACAAAAACTACTTGAGAGTTCTTAAGTTGGCACACTCACGGAAGCTTTAAGGAAGAAAGATTGTAAGAATAAAACAAGAACTTTGGGGAACTTGGAGAAAGCTCTCTATTGCTTAAAGAATGCTTTACACTTGTGAGATGTGGGATGTATGTACAAATGAGACCCCTAGGCTATTTATAGCCTTCCACCTCCTCAATGGGCGGTGGAGATTACAAAAATCCTACGGTGTACATTGATTCTTTAGAAAGATCTCTACCTACTCCACCTATCTCCACTAATCTAGAGTCTTCTACATAACGCTAGTATTGTGAAGAACATTCTAGAGAAACCTAGAGAAATCAAGAGAACTCTGGGGCCTTCTAGCAAAATTAACCTCCTTGGAGAGGAAATTCAACCGGTTCGTGACATTCTCCCCCACTCACGTTAGTGACATCCTTGTCGCTTCAACCTTGTAGGCTTCGATATGCTCCTTATTGTTCCACAAAGTGAGTTCATGCTCCAAACTTGCCTCACCATCGGGTGCTCCCTTCTATTTAACAAAGTACTCCACATAGCTTGGATGGGAACCCCTCCTCGGGATGACCCGATGCGCTAATATCTCATCTACTTCTCGTTGGGAAGTGTGGTGATGGCAGTGGATGCTCTCTTTAACTCGCCCCCTACTTGGATCTTCCTTGTCCTCTCGATAGGGCTTGAGTAAACTTACGTGGAATACGTGAT
>JAOXYD010093202.1:0-11954 GCA_028565735.1 Pinacopodium congolense | reverse complement strand
AATATTAGGAAATATTGGGAAAAATATAAATTAGATCAATTAAACCAAAGGGAAACAAATAGGAATAACAACAAGTCATATTCTTGAATCTTAATTTTTTTCTCCGAATTTTAGTTTTCAATGTTGGTGATTGGTTGTGTTGCTCGCTTTTGTTTCCAATTTATTTTCAATAGTGTGTCTAGATACAATCCTCTTCGGATTGATATCCATTCTTTACTATAAGTACGACCTGTACACTTATGGTTTTGAGCATAAAACTAGTAGTTTTGGTTTTGTAATTAATCAATCAAACAAGTTTTTAGCACTGTTGTCGGGGACAACGTGTTGTTTAAGTGTGGGGAGGTAGTCTTTGCATTTGTGAATTTGTGTTTGCATTGTTTGCATTTTGCTATTTAGGATGAAGGTTTTAGGCATATTAAGGTGTTTTTTTGTGAAAACAATGGATCCACACTTGAATCATTTTGGTTTGTGTTGCCATGAGATTCTGTCATACTAGTTAGAATGAGATTGAATGCATGTAACTCAGATTAGGTTACTTGAGTAATGAGTGAACCATGTTGAGTGATGAAAATAGTTGGTTGTATAAGCTTACTCAGAACTTGATACTTGAGTAATGAGGTAGTGTAGAGATACATATTGAATTTTCATTTGAGCCAATGTGAGAATCGAGCTTACATTACTCCATTTATATTTATTTCATTTCTTTGTATACGTGATGCTTCCTTAGGGGTCGTTTGGTATTACTGTGGATTGTGATTTTTAATTGTAGTTTTGATATATTTGTATTGATTTTTGTGCTTTGTCCTCGATTTCTGTGCTGTATTAGTGTGTTATCTTTTTCGATTTTTGTGTTTAACAAAACAAAAAACAAAAACCCATTTTAAAAACTATACCAAACATCCCCTTAGGTTATTACCTTCAGAACTTACTTTGAACCGGTTTAAGTCTACTGGATGCATGCTTAATAATGATGATTAAGGCCTTTTTTATATTAACCATTGGCTTAAATGACCTACCTTTTATTATCCTTTGCTAGCCCTGCTGAGCCTTAACTATTTTGTTTCTTGAAATCACCCTATTTTAAAACCTAAAATCTCATTAGCCTAACCAATCATAAGCTTAGTAGAGTATTAAGAGATGCACTAGTCGAGACTTTTAGCTACAATTTTTTTTTGAGATGAGTTTAGCGATACTGCTACTCTTTGAACTCATTTCATTTAGCTATTGTTTTGTTGATTATTTCGGTGTTATTGTTTAATAAAAGAAGAAAAGAAAGAAAGAAAGAAAGAAAAGAAAAGGGAATAACATTTAATAGCACCAATAAGTGTGGAATAGTAATGTTATTCATTTTTATATCTCATAAGCTTATCTTTGTCATCCCTTTGTGCATTTGATACTTTATGAGTGCTTGTGATGAACCATTTACCCTTTTTGACCCACCTTGACCTTAGATACATTATAACCCGAAACAAAGTCCTTATGATCTATTTTAGTATGTAATCATTATGGAGAAGAATTGATGTATTAGCAAGTCTATGATAGTGTGGTTTCCTATAGAAAGTTTAAGCAAAACATAAACCATCAAACACTTCAGGAAAATAAGTGAAATCGTGATGAAGATTCATTTTGCATTTATACTTATCTTTGAGCATTGGTTTCATAAGTTGAGTTTGCTTATGTATACTAATGAACAACAGTCATGATATATGTATTAGCTTAATACTTGAGTGGGCTAAAATTTGTTAGATTACATGCTTTGATCTTTATGACAATGAAGTGATAGAATTGATAGGTTGTGTTTAATTTTGCTTAAGGGCAATCAAAGATTTAAGTGTGGGGAAGTTGATAATTGTGCATTAGTATAGGTTTTTCTAAGTGTTTGGCATGTATTTCTTGCGTAATAGGTTAATATTGTTGTGTTTTAAGACTTATTCTATGTATTTTTCTTTAGTATGATCTTCATTATTGTTTTGTTTATGTGTGGTATTTGTGAGAGCTTACACTATGGCTCACTCCACATGACATGTATACCCCCGTACTTATATTCCGGAGCATATGCCATATCGGGATATCGCGTCTTGGGTACAACGCTTTCTTTCGCCTCCACCACCGCTCGAACCAAGGACCTACCCACTTGCAGCCCTTAGGAGCACGGTGATTACCATTAAGCGTTGTACTCAAGACGCGATATCCCGGTATGGTACGCTCCGGAAGATAAGTATGGGGGTATACATGTCATGTAGTGGAGGAACAACTCCTCACAATAAAAGATTAATTTACATTGATTAAATTATGTCATTTATTGATTGATTTAATAACCAAGGTAGATTTCTCGGATCCTCAGTTCCGAATCCTAAGTTATTTATCATTCCTTTCCTAAGTGGTTAGCTTTCAAAAGAGATTTAGGCACTTTAATAAATAAAAAACTTAGATCATAAAACATGTATAAGAACTCAATTAAATCATTTACTAACCATTTCTTTGCTAAAAATAGAATCAGCCACACATATTAATCAAAGAAAATAAGATATGAAAATTAAACCACATAGTTTGATTAATCCAAAAGCAGGAGTGATATATAATGGAATTTGAGTTAAGAAAACATAAAATAGAGTGTTATGGATGCCCCCTCTTGTCCTCATTAGGCATGAAGTAAATTTCCTCCATGTGCAAATCGAAATTATTGATAATTAGTTACAAAAGCATGTTTGTCACTATTAACGTTAGTCTATAACCATATCAATAGTACTATTAATAACATATATTAAATACTATGAATCATAATTTGGATATTTAAACACTAAAATAGGGGTATATATACAACAAATAACATCCAAAAAGAACATCAATCTATAATGCATATCAACAGTGCTGTTAATAACCCATATTGAAGTCCTAAAAGTTGACTATCAACGTGAGTTACAATGGGAACAATAATGGTTAATCAATACCACCATTATACTCTTGGAAAATGATATTTTTTTGCTTCTTTTGACTCAATTTTTTCTTCTTTCAAATCAACCTACAGATTAAAAATTATGAAACATAAAATAGATATTTAAAAACTAAAACAGGGGTAAATATACAACAAATAACATCCAAAAGGACTATCAATTTGACCCCTAACATGCAATTATGCAATTATTATAATTAGATAAACTTTCAATGGATACACATTATGAGAGCTCCTCTTAACCTTGACTAAGATTCAAAGATGGTATTTTTGACACATGATAAAGTGGGATATTTGTAAGGGTTCCTCTTCACTCGTGCTATTATTATGTTTTTCATAAGTATTTTATATGAAGTTTCTACAATTATTCATTAGAGTGAATAATGCATTCCTTAATTTTAAGATAGGGAAAAAAAGTGAAATTACATAATTCAGCTTTCCTCTCTTTTTCTATTTATGAATAAAAAATTAATATCATAGCAAGTCTGATTCATGTCATATATATTTTTAGTATGATTTAGGTAATACATTTTTTATAGTTCAATATGATTAACTTTTTAACTAAAAGGCATAAGATATTAATATTACCGCTTTTTCAATAGAAATGAATGCTTATGTTAAAGAAATACAATGGAATTCTTTCTCAAGTTTAAATATTTTGATTTATGAAAAATTGTAAAGAATAGTGAGTGGAATAGGAATGACAGGAGACTCATTTCATTAAATAATAAGGTAATGCATATTTTTTTTTTACATTAGATATAAATTGTAAGAAAAAAATAAAATGATTGTTAGATATAGAATGACTCCATTCTTTCTTATTCTTCGTCTAGTTAGCTACTAAAGCTCTCTTAAATTGTATTTGATACTTTCACTTTGCACATTTTGATCCTTTGATCACTTTTCCTTAAATTGAACTCGATGTTTGACTTTTTACTTGAATCTTTGACAGATTAACTTACTAATATCACATGGACAACCATGCCACTTAATTAAATTGATAACTTAATTATTAAGAATTGGTAAAAACTAATTCCATTAAATTTTATATTGTTACTGTTACTGTTTTGAAAATATTAAAGTATGATATGATACCATAAATAATAGTAAGGGTTATATAGACTTTTTAGAAAACATTAAAGTATGATTCATATGTAAATGTAATAAATTAATAAATTAATGAAACATTATATCATACTAATAAATTTCTTATTACTAGTTAATATTTTTAATTTTTAATAAAATAATTTTAAATATTAGATATTGTTATATTTTTAATATAAATAATGATATGTAAATATGATAAATAATTAAAACACTATATTTGCAAATACATGCTTGTCATTTTCTTCTACAATCACCTCTTATAATCCAATTGTTCATGTGAAATGTTACAAATTTCAAACATATTAATCAAATGAAGTTAACTGCTAAACCAAGGGAAGTTTCAATCTTAGTTTTGATGATAAAAAAAACATAAATTCTACTAACTATTTAAGTTTTTTACGCAAGGTTACAAGATAGGTACGCATAATGATAAAGTCAAAGAGAAAATTTTGAACTTGGAGTTCATCTTTGAAGGGAAAAAAGATCAAGTTTTATAGAAGCTCTAAGAACAATAAATATGTTTTAAACTTACGTGTAAGTAATTGCTTGAAGTTCACAAATTCTATAGGCTCCCAAAACATTGCATTTGTACATTTCATAATCATTAATAAGTCAAACTTTGAGTTTTTACCACTTGAATCAACGTGGAAATTGAAAAAGATTTTTAAATGTGTTTTGAAACTTGTTTTAAATTAGTTTCAATGTTAGGAAAATATTTAAAGTTATTTGAAAGTGTTGTTTATCATGTTTGAAATATTTTTCTTAGACATCAAAGATCTGTTTTTATCATTGTTAAAAAGAGAAACCTTCCTTTTTCATTATAATCCTTATGATTGCTCAATTTTAATGGCTAACCTAATTATCCAACATCTCTTTCAGACCCTAAACCCTATTTCCAGCCCTCAGTAGCTATCTAAAAACAACAAGAATAAAATTTGAGTGACTCTTTAGCAAAAAATCTTACAATCTTCATCAAAAGCTTCATACCTATTGTGCTCTTATCTCTCAATCCAATTCTTGCTAGATTTATATACGGTTTTGTGTTTCTAAACCCTTGTATTCTATCTCTATAATCATTCCAAAAGGTTCAAGTTCTTTATGCATTTTATATTTTTCCTATTTAACTCTTTATTCTCACATTTTAGACCTATTGTTAAGCTTTGAATTTATTATTCCTTCATTCCTTGAGGTCTTAGAGAGGTTACAAGTCATTGCTTATCCTTATAATATGTTTCTTGGATGAATATTTGAATTTATAAGGTGACTCACACAAAGATATCTTGTATTTTCATATATTCAATTTCAATTCTATTTGTTCAATTCTCATATAGGTTTTTATAAATTTAATTCATTATTTTTTGTTTTCTTAAGTCATTAAGAGGTTCTCAAAAATATTTCTTAGTCAGATTGCATTCATAAACATCAAGTTATTTAAAATTACAAATTGTTATTCATTCTAGAATCTTTATCTTTAGTGTTTTAAATATGATTTTTAAGCTTTTAAATCATCATATTTAGTTTCACTAAGGTTTACATGGGGTAACTGAGCATATATGTCATTTATATACAAATAAGACCCCTTAGTTTATTTTGATTTAAGTGAAATACCTTTAAAGGTATATTATTAGTTACTATTATGGGTTAAATTTGTAAAGGCTACTCTTTGCTTTTAAAAATATTTTTTAAGGCTCCTCTTTTCCTCTAAATGTTAAAACATGATTTTGATTTATATTGGCTTCCTCTTAACTCTTCAAAAATAAGATTTTGTGTGAGTTACTCTTCACCCTTGATGTAAGATTGTAAGGTTGTTCTTCACTTCCTTAGTGAAAGAATATTATTTTTATAGAGGTTACTCTTCACCTTCTTATTAAAAGAAAATTGTTATAAGGGTTACTCTGTAGAGGTTACTTTATAGAGGTTACTCTTCACCTTCTTAGTGAAAGAAAATTGTTATAAGGGTTACTCTTCACTCACTAAAGAAGATTATAAGTTGTTACATTATGAAAATGAAAAATCCATCATCAAAAGTGTTGAGAGTGGATTAAGCAATGTTAGTGTTGCTAAACCACAATAAATTTTGTTATCTCCTCTCTTCTTCAAACTCTTTACATTATCGTTAAATGTTTTAGTGACATATTACTTCATCATTTTAAATTGTAGCATTAATATATCTTTGAATAATTGGCTACTTGTTTCATTGATCCACTTTTATAATATAATTGAATGTGTGATTGCTATTTGTTTATATCTTTATAAATTCAAAAAATTATTCATTCCTATATTATTTCTATTTTAGTGATTTTTTATACTTATATTATGTTATATCATTTGCACATTTCTTTTGAATGAATTTTGGCATAGGAACTTCACTTTGTTTGGATTGGTTTAAGTAGTTTAAATTTTCAAACTAAGAATAGTTTTTAAAACACTCAATTCACCCCCTCCCCCTACCCTTTTGATTGAGTTTAAGGCTCACAATTAGCATTAGACCGAGGCTCACTTTAGTCTAGTTAATTTCTAATGAAATTGTGAGAAAAAGATCTTGAATGACACTCTTACAAGATTATTTTTGTCAAGAGTGATTAGATATAGATAGGCCACCTTACTTTAATCTTTGAATGGAAAATAAGAATGAAATTCTTTCATATGGGCAAAGATTTAAATTTGTGGGAAATTTTTAAAAATGGGACCTTATGGATTTTCAACTTAAGTAGAAGTTTTTCCCCTAAACTAAAGAGCCATGCATATCTTATATGATGAATTAGATAGGAATGTCTTTAATAAAGTTTCCATGTGTGTTTTAACTAATGATGTTTGGTGTAGGTTAGAGCATATTTTGTAGGTGGAAATGATGTGGAAAAATCCATAGAAGAAATGAAGGAATTGGAGGAAGCCAAAAAAGAGGAAGAGATTCAAAATGTATGATTTATGGCCTTGATGGAAGAAGCTCTGTCACCATCAATTGTTCAAAATAAAACAAGTGAGGTAAAATCTTCGAACTCCTCTAATATTGAAATTATGGTGATGATGATGATGCAAATGATAATTTGTTATAGGATGATTTGGTTAAATATTTGAAACTTGTTACGTTGAAAAGGAAGAAGTTTTCTTCTCAGAATAAAGAAGTTTTAACAAAATTGGATGAATGTATGCATGAGAATGAATATTTCAAGAAATAAATGGATGCTTATAGATTAGAATCTAATAAGTTGAAGAATGAGATGAATAACATGCTAGAATCTAGGAATGCATGCATATTAGAAATTTATAGATAAAAGAATGAAATGAATGACATGATAGTTTCTAGGAGTGTGAATGTTGCTTCTTAAGAATGTGTTAATGAAAATCTGATAATGAAGATGTGTCTAAATAAGGAAGGGAATTCCCTTAAGGAATCATTATTTAAGCTCATAAAAGGCAAGTAAAAACTAGATTGCACACTAGGAGCTCAAAATAATTCTCTTGATAGATATGGTTTAGGAATTAATGGAAATGGTTTTGATGACCCCAAAATCGTTTTTGTTAAGGGAAAGAATCTAGAAGATGAGGTTATGCCTAAACCATCTTTAGAAAATATTACATCTTCACCAAAATCTCATACTAAGAAGAATAATCATAGATTCATGTATGCATTTAGGACAAAAACTAGAAACGATGTGAATGTAGCCAGAAATAGTCATTGTTTTATTGGGAATGCAAAATCATCTCATGTTGAATTTGTACCTAATGTTAAGCAATATTTTCCTATAGGTTTTCAAGATTCTTATATACATGATCAAAAAATTAAAAACTTTTTATATTCACAAATTTGGAGGAACTTTCATCAAGAGAAGAATATACATATTTTTAGGCCATATATGAGGCAAATTCGGGCAGTCCTTGTTCAAGCATCTTAACTACATTTTCATACATTTATAAATGTTACCTATGAGTATTCTAGGCCAAGGATCATATATCATTCATATTCTAGGTCAAAATCATACCAAAGAAGTTCATTTAAGATGGTTACACCTACAATTGCATGTAGAGACAAGCTTCGGCAAAATGTGCATTCTTATGATGTTACATATGTTTGTGATTATTATGATAGGCTTGGAAATATAGAAAAATTATTTTTTGATAAACAAAGCAGACCTTATAGCATACCAAAAGTCATAGGAAGTGGAAAGCTAAATAACCTCCGAGGACCCAAGATGATATAGGTACCAAAGATTTATTGATTTTATCTTATAGGTTTATGAAATTTAAGGGTATTTTCAAGACTTAAAGAAGAGTAAAATCATCCTCATTGTTGAACCAAGGATGAAAAGAAAATGGATATTGGTGATATATGAAAGAGGAGATGCACCTTCTTTTTTTACAACAAATATGAACTTGTATGGTTATTTGTGTTTTTTGGACATTAAAATGCTTTAAATGATATTTGGCTATTTGGATGATTTAGAGTCATGAACGATAGCTTTATGTTCAAACATCATTATCATAACAAATATTCTTGATTGATGATTAATGTAGTTAATCAAATTGAAGGATTTTTAATTATTTGATTTGTTTCATAGTTAAATTGATTTTCCTACATAACTAGACCATTACATGATTAGGAAAAGCAAGAATTGTGAAAGTATGCATTGATAAATCTTGTTTGTATGAAACTGGTTGATAGTTGATTAATTTGAATGATTTTTTATTGTTTAAGTGGATCATTGATGATTTGTAAATAAAAAAAAGATTCTAGATCGTTTTGAGAATAATTTTACTAATGTGATGTATGTTTGTCTTAATTATGTTTTCTTAATTATTCCACTTATGCCAATGATTGATGATAAACATATTGGATCAAATTTTAGGTGATTAATTAGAAGTATTTAAATCTTAACATATTTTTAGAAAACATGTTTAGGAATGCATGAATGTGGACTTTAGGTTTCTTGATGTCGTTGAACAAATTAAGTGATTCTTGATTGATTGTATAATTCATGGATGATTTTTCAATCACAATGTATTAGAAATGGAATAAGGAAGCATGTAGAAAAGTTTTAGAAAAAATTTTAGATGGAAACATGTTGATCATGATTTTCTTTAAACTTTCTTAAAGTTTTGAAACCCCTCATGATCTTTTAAATTTCCATATGCTTTTATTGAGAGTCTTAAATTCTTTGATATTCTTATATGAAGGACTTTGAAAAAAAAAATTGTTTACTAAAGAATGAATTTTAAAGATTTTGATAAATTATTCCCATGCATCAATTTTATAAAAGCTTTAAAAGTTTGATGAGGCATTTGAATTATTTGGGACATAATTTTCATGTTTAATCATTTGTATGCCATATTTGATGAATTTTGTAATGATCTCTTAAATTCCCAAAAGATGTAATGGTGACTTTTGTTTTTGAATGACTCATGAACTTGCATATGATTTTTGAAACTTTGAAAAATTTGATGCTTATAAGTTTACATATCTCATTAGAATAGGATTTCATGAATTTGATGCATTTGGACTTGAATATATATGGTGTTAAGTGATGTTCTACATAAAGAGAGTTTGAATTTCTTAAACAATGCATGAATTTCGTAAGAGGTAACAACAATGATAGCACTTAAAATTTTGAAATAAACCTTAAAGTATTGATGAAATTTAATAATCTCATTAGGTTTAATATCGCATTCATAAAATGATTAATTGAGATTTTTTTTATCCATATGTTTATGGGGAGTCCTTATGTTGCTTGTTATTTTTGAATTTGGACCATTACATTAAAATTATTGTATGAGTTGAAAATTGATGTTGCATAAACACTAATGACTTACAATTAAAGTTTAAACATTTTAGTTTTACTTACATTTAGTATCACTTACAAGTAGTTTCATTTAAAATAGGCATCATGCTCGTTCACACTAAAAGTATATCTATTATAATTGGTATCATTTTTTATACTAGTTACAATTTCTATCATGCATTACTTTATACGTCAGTATTGCTATCATATTAGTTTATACATTACAATAAGTGCTCCTTACATTTGATGTAACTCACAATAGGTATCATTTTCATTTATAATTGATGTTAGAATCCTTATATGATTTTTGCATATTTGTATCATGTCTTTACAAGAGATTTCATTTTCAAAATTAATATATGATTTCAAAAAAAAATGTAATGAGTATTTTCCCCTTTGTGTGAATTTAAGGTTTTAGAAAGTGACAATGTGTGACTTTAGGGGGAGTTACAATTTTAAGGATAGGTTTTACATTATTAGGAAAGAATTATACATGATTGATGGTATGTCTATTTGATAGGTATATGTTTATGCATCACTTCTCTACTTTGATTTATGTTTTCTTTTGCACATTTTTAAAACCTTAATGAATTTTTCCCTTCTTTTATTTCCTTTTACAACTAGTATCATTCATACTTTTTATTACCTTTTGATGATAAATTATGCTTATGCATGATCTCTTCTACTTTGGCTTATGTTAATCCATTTTTTATTGAAGACATTGTTGTATGTTTCCCCACATTTTTTCTTTTTTACTGCTAACTTTAAAATCATTTTTACAATTGGTATCTTTCACATATTTTATACCTTTTGATGATGTCAAAAAGAGGAGAAGATTGAGTGATATTTGTGAGCCTAAAAGGCATTTAAGAGGATGGTAAATTGAATGATTAAAATTTTATAAACTAATTAAACTAGACACCTAAACCAATTCAATCTAAATACAATCACTAAACTAATATTCAACCTAATATGATATTTTATGTTTATGCAAATGGAGCAAGTTCAGTTAATAATAAACTAAACATAAGAGCATAAAATTAAAAAGTGAAGGGAAAGAGAGAAACACCAAGATTTATAGAGGCGTGCCTACCCTAAATATAGGCTATGTCCTCTTTCCAACTACTTGGAAATTACACTAACTAATTAAAACAAGTACAATAGTCTTCTAGGGTGAAGAGTAACCCTTATAAGAAACAATCTTCTTAGTAAAGGTGAAAATAAATCTTTTGACAAATCTTTTAATGTCAAAGAGGAGCCTTTACAAAATTAAGCAACTAAATGATTTAATAATCCCCTTTCAAGTAACAATATACACCTAAGAAGGTGTTTCATTTAAATCTCAAATAAACCAAGGGCTTTTTTCTTTCAATAAAAGAAGTGATGGAACAATGATGCACTTAAAAGGTCAACAAAAACTGAATATGGTAGATTTGATTCACTAAAAACATGTATATATGATGAATGATTAAGTGAAAGCTTAAATGAATCAAATATGGATAGTTTTGAGAGATAAGATTATAAATGCTTCCAAACACAAAAATAAGCCTATAAAAATTCACTTATATAATTAATGAAACCGTTTAGGATTTAAACAAATAGAATACAATCATTTGGAATCAACAAATTTAGATTAAAGCACTCAAATATGTGAAATATTGATGCAAAATTAGATAGTTATGATGTATATAGCATTATGTACTTGAATAAAAAAATATAAACATGAAAAAATATGATCAATGAGACTTTTAGACAATCAAAAAACTAAATAACAGTATATTCAAATACTCAAAAAAGGATTAAGAGTGTCAAAACTAAAATTAAAATAAGAAAAACAATAATAGTGATAGTTTTGATATATTTGTAAATTTAAGATTGAAACAAACAAAATAAACATCCGAAAATACAAAATTTTAATCAAACTAATTCTTGAACAGGTAAACAAACTAAGAGTGACAATTTTAACCATTAAAAAATATATTAGAATGAAGAGACATGAGATTTAAGCAAGAATAGTAAAATTAGAGGCAAATTTAAGATGTTTGAGGTTTTTGAGCTTGTGAGATTGATTTGAGTGCATAAAGATCTGAGAGAATGTTTAGGAATGTTATTTATAA
>JAOXYD010093193.1:0-11954 GCA_028565735.1 Pinacopodium congolense | reverse complement strand
TTATTGTTATTAATTCATTAATATTATTATTAATTGATAATAATAATAATAAATTAATAAAAATAAAAATAAAAATATTATTATTATCAATAATATTAATAATATTAAAATTAGAAAAAAAAAAGAATAGGCAAGGAATAGCTAAAGATGGGTTGGGGTAAGGAATAGCCATTCCTAGTTTTAAGGAATACCAATTCATAGGAATGGCTATTCCATAAGTAAAAATATAACCAAACATGGGAATGGGTATTATTTGGGAATAGAGGGGGATAGAATAGCTATTCCCCCCAACCAAACACCCCACAAAAGAAATTGGAAGGGAATGATAATGATAATGAACTTTTTTTAAATAGTAATGTTTTACATATTTTATTTTTTGTATTATATAGAAAGTTTCTCAATAAAGTTTCTATGAATAAATCGATTATGAGATTTATTATATATTGAAAATTATTTATGAAGGTGCTGATCAAATTAAAGAAGAGAAGAATGCACATTTAGAAGAGAAGGAAGCTTACTTGTGTCTTATAGCTAACAATGATGATTAGGTACCCCCTTTCTTAAATTTTTGTAATGAAAATAATGATTATGATGATGATGATTGTGATAATGGTCTCTCTTTTGATGAATTGATTAAATATTTAGAGATAATAGGTTTCAAAAGGAAAAAACTTTCTTCTAAGCATAAGGAGACTTAAAACTTTTAGAAAAATGTATGCCTAAAAATGAAAATTTAAATTATGAGTTGCATGATAAGGTAGAGTTTCAAAATGTAGTTGTCATCAAACATAATAAGCATAAATTGATACATGAAAATGAGTCGTTGAAGAAGAGATCAACGCTCTTAGGAATCATTGTTAAAAATCACTTAAGGGAGTGAAAATTTGAATAACATATTAGAATCCCAAAAGTTATCTAATGATAGGCATAATTTAAAATTCACTTAAGGAATTATTTTTTGCGAATGCCAAAACTAGTTTTGTGAAAGGAAACAATTTAAATGATAAGCATCAACCTAGGCCATCTTTTGAAAATATTACTTTGGTTTCTAGATCTCATCTTAGAGGACAACATTATACATTTAAGTATAATACTAGAACATAATCTAGAAAGGAATTGCATTTAAGAAAGAATAGGTATAACTTCTCTACAAATGGATAAACTCAATATGTCTTATTTAGATCTCATATAAAATATAATGGTAAAACTCATTTCCATATTACTTACATACAAGCACATAACATTAGGAGCATTTGATATTTACATCTTAAGTCCCAAACTCATTAAGGAAAAAAATAGGCATAATTTTAGATCTCATATGAGATTAAAAAAATGATTCATTTTCATTCACCACACATGCATAAAAACAATTATGGGGAGAACACCCCACACACATCCAAAGCCTGATTGTAATTCCATGAGAGCTTATAATAAATGAAAACCTTAGAATGCATATATGCATAAGAATTATAGGGATCTTTATCATTCACACAATATACATATGACATGTTATTTTTGTGATGATTACAGTTATATAGAATTTTTTTACTAATCAAAGATGTCAAAAAAAGCCCTTATGAATATAGGATGAGAAATATTTTTAAGCTAAATTCGAAGGATCCAAATTCATATGAGTATCCAAAATACTTTTATTTCTTAATTTTGTAAGTCAATATCAATTGATATCCAATGGACATAAGCAATTAATATCATCTCCATCATTGTTAAATAAGGATTTAATAATGGTATTTCCAATAATTTTAATAATGGTATCACATGAACCAAACAAGCAGATTGTTAAACTGAGGAAGAGATTGAGGGCAAAAATTAGAAATATATAATTACCTTTATATTGATTTTATTTAAGAATATTTTTTTTCAACATATATATTTTGGATTGAAATATTTGTTGTATATGTCTAGAGGGAGTTATTGAATGTTATTGCATGGGTAAAATAAAGTGATTTTTAAAACTAGAATTATTTTTTGAAATTGGTACATGTTTTGAAAAAGGTTATATTTGAGTGTTTTTTTTCCTTATATGTTCCAAAAAAATGTCTTTTGCATGTACTTTTTCTTTATGATAGAATTTTTTAAAAACAAAAAATTGAGTTATAAAGATTGTTTTTGTAAGGAATCTATTTTTTTTCATGTTTTATTTTTGCTAAAGATTTGTTTATCCCTTGACTT
The DNA here is from genome assembly GCA_028565735.1 of Pinacopodium congolense. NCBI lineage: Eukaryota > Viridiplantae > Streptophyta > Magnoliopsida > Malpighiales > Erythroxylaceae > Pinacopodium > Pinacopodium congolense. The sequence continues at coordinate 9,764 of JAOXYD010093193.1, read as the reverse complement.
GTTTTATTTTGTTTGTTTAACATAATTTTGTATCTTTCTATTGTTTTTATACGCTTTTAGGAGAGATTTAGTGATATTAGATGTCTTGTGTAGGAGGAGTTGTTATTTGAACGTTATTTGTGCTTACGAATTATGTTTATCATATTAAAATTATATTTTTTATGCATGATATGTATTTAGACCCTTTTCATAATGAGACATAAATTTAGAGGAGTAATATTCAAATATCGCACAAATTTAAAGGAAAACATAGGTGAATTGGAAATATTTTTACATGATTAAAGAAATTAAGAATAATTAATGGTAGGCCACCTTGAAAATCACGTGAAATTGTGTTTACTTTTTGACAATATTATAATTTTTAATAACTGGTTTCATAACAATTAAATCCTTGTGAAGTGTGAAACCCTTCATAACAAGTTATGTGGATTCTTTTGTAGTTATTGATTTTATAATAATTGGTATAAAAAAAGGTCGATAAAAATTGATAATTGGAATTTATTCAATTATTTAATAATTTCTTGATGATGTTAAAAAGGAGGAGAGATATTAATGATATTAAGGGGTGAGATGTGTTATTAAATTTGATCATTTCATGATGCATGAATTAAGGAGGAGCAAGATATGCTTTTCCTTACATTTCAACAATATATGTTTTGCATTTTATATTTCCTTAATATTATATATTTTTTCATCATAAAAATGAGAGATTATCGCACTAAGAGAAGTTCCTATCTATAGTTTTGATGATATAAAAAATTTCATTACTAATTGTTTACTTTGTTAATATAATTTGAAAGATAAGATTTTAGATAATGATCATGAGCACATATTAGAGCTCAAAGAAGATACATTTTATATGGAAATTGGAACTCAATAGAAATTGACATGAAGAGTAAAATGAAGGAGGTGACCAAGACCAAGATAATTCAGTTAAACATGTTTATATTTGTATTTTTATTTATAACTCTTTCCTTAGTCATCTCAACATCTTTAAGGGCTCAAATATGACATAATCATTTAGATTTAGGATTTTTGCTTATAATGTTTTATAAGCAAGGAAAATTTTGTGAAAGTTTTTAAGGAAAGTTCTCTTAATGCATTAACATCTTTTAGGAAACTTATTAAGTATGATTAAGTTAAATTTAGTTGAAATGCATGGTTTTGAGATGTTTGAAAAAATTTGAAAATTATTTGAAAAGGTTTTCAATTACACATGCTATGAAATTATGTACAAAGTTTTATAAACCAAGATATTTTGAGTTTTGATTTTAATTGAAAATTATTTATCATTAAAAATGCTTTAGGGAACTTTAAGAATTCGCTTGAGTCAAGCTTTTTTATGAGAAGAATGACTTTAAAAAGTTTGAAAAGTTTAAAAAAAGTGTATAAATTTTATATACTAAGACATATTTTGTTTTGAATTCAATTAAAAGGTTCTAGTGTCTAAAATTACTCTAAGAAACTTTTGGAACCTGATGGAGTCAAGTTTTAATGAGAAAAGCAATTTTGAAAATTTTGAAAAACTTTAAAAAGTTTGAAAGCTTTTGAAAGTTTTGAAAATGTGCATAAAGTTTCATAGGCCAAAACATTTGAATTTCTTATTTCAATTGAAGGGTTTTAGTATTCAAAACGACCTTGAAAATGTTTTGAAACTTGTATGATTTTTTTTAGTAGAAGAAATTGATTTGGAATGTTGTTTAATAAAATTGAAAGACCTGCATAATCTTGAAAATTGGTTTTTAGATTGATTGATCGACTAGTCCTTGATAGGTAGTTAACTACTGCAAAAATTAAGCAAACTGGTTGACTAGTTTGGTAGTGCAATCCATCAGCACAAGCTAGTGGTCGACTAATTGGGGCTAATAGTGCATTTTAATGGCTAGTTTATTGTTTATAATAGCTTTTCTAGCTAGTGTAACAACTAGAATGGCTAATTAACTGATTTTTTAGTAGAAATATATGGTCTTGAGCATGTAGAAGAAGTTTTTGGTGCTTTAGATGAATTAATTGAGTGTTGATTGATTGAAAACAAAATTGAGACAAGATTTGAGAGTTGAAAATGTGTTGTATTTATTATGTTTTATGAACTCCTTTGAGCATTGTGATTATTAAGTAAGATATATGAGTTTTGTATTATTATATTAGAGCTATTTTTTAGATTATTAATTAAAGGTTACTCTTCATCTTAAAATAAGATTTTGTTGGATTACTCTTAACTCATTAGAAAGTAAGATTGTTGGGTTCCTTTCTATCCTAAAGGAAGACTTTGTAAGATTCCTCTTCACTTTATAACAAGATTGATTGTAAGTATTCTCCTTCACCTTAAAGAAGATTAATTATAGTGACAATTTTTAATAAGTTATTAGAGAGTAGACCTAAACTAAATGTTATAGCCGAATCACTATAAAAAATAGTTTATAATTTCTTTCCTACACTGTTTATCTTTATCTAATATTGTGTTTATGATTGATTTTGAATTTTATTGAATTATATTAGAATCATCATCATCAGTATTTTATGTTAAATTATGGTTAAAGATTTTATTCATTACAAAAATTGGTTTAGACATTGTTTAGAATTTTTTAAAACATCTAATTCATTGCCTTCTTAAGTGCTATTTAGGACTAACACTAAAAAACGACCATTGATCATTGATTAGGATAAGATGCTAGAACAAGATGATGACAAACAATCTCCCTCGGTAGTGATCATGAAAAAGGACACAACTCACCTAAACCAACGCTGACAATAATAGATAGATCCTTAAGAGAGGATTTGGAATACATTAATGATTATTAGATTAATGAAGCAATTAAGAGGCATATGAATCATTAGAATTAAATACGCTTCATGTTACCTAACAAAAACATAGAAAATTCTTATCATAGCTAAGGACTTTAAAGAACAAAACCATTGAAAGAAGCTTAAATTTGTTTGACATGGTTTAAGATTAAATTTGTTGGCATGGTTACATTTTATTTTGTTCATAGATTTGTTTTCTTAGTTTTCAAATAATCTTTTTAGATGATAAAAAGTGTTTTTTTTTAGGTTCTTTAGTTGTGTATGGATACAAGATAGTATTTTGTTCTCTTTATAAGGTTAGATGATATGTTAACTACTAGGTTACGTGGAAAAGTTTTGCATTTTTATTAATTAATGATGCTTTTGTTATTTGGGTTTAGGTTTTGCTAGTTGTATTTTTACTTGTTAAAGTGATTTTCATGTTGTGGGGAACATTAAAAAAATTTAGGACTTAGAATTTTATATGGTTATGTTACTATTATTTTATACTTATAAATGATGTGGTGAAATATGAGAACCAAATGTATTGTTGAAATATAATCATTGATTATGGGAATTTCTTCATGGGTTTACTTTGGTTTATGAGAGTAGTTTCAGATTTTAATTTTATTATGTACTGTCTTTTTCAATCTAATTTGTTATGTGCTTTCACTATAAAATATGCCTACAAATAATGATATGGGATCTTAGTTCCTCCTCAACATCTTAGCTATAAAACCTTAAGGGCGCTAGTGGGATGGAATCGATAATACGTATCCCATTTTGGTATAATAGGACCTAATAGACCTAAAAAAGGAAAACCATAATATCCATATCAGAAGCTCCACTAGATTTTTAAATGAAAGTTAATAAAAAGGGAGTTAGGTGATAGTTAGCTAAAAGGGATATTTGATGGTTTATAAATTTTAAGGACTAAAATAAAATATGGCTAAATTATAGTGTGTTTGGAATAATTAACCCATTTTAATATTCTTTTTATTCATAGTCCTGTTATAAGGTGATCCATTTTTCTTCAATGGAGTTACATAACATTATATTAAATTTTGATAGTCTTTTAAGACTTTCTCTGTACTTCTCCCTGTGGAAAACTTCATGAGTAACTAATATGATGACAAGATATCTATTTTATTATACAATAAGGGTCTACCAAAAATAGCATTATACATTATAGATCTATGTATGACATGAAATTTTATTATTTTTTTAGTCTGTATAAGGTATTCTCTAACTAAAATAAGAAGATCTATTTTTCCTTAACAAAAACTAGGTCTCATATAAACTTAATCAATTTTGGTTCAAATGTCATTACTTTGAAGACCTCATATAGACAATATCAACAAAATTACCATTATCTACTATAATTTATTTTACTTTAAAGTTTGTGATATTTGCTCTAATGATCATCATAAAGAGTACATTAGCCTAATTTTTTCTCTTCATCAAACAATTTATATCTTCTTATATATGTTCTTTTGATCTCGATGTTTGTTATAGCATTACCTTAGTTGAACAGGGCATGCCTCTTTAAAAAATTCCTATTGTAGTTGCTATCGCTGCCAACAATAATATTTATTACTTGTATTGATCTTTTATCTCCCCTTTTATGGTATGGGATTTATAATTTATGTCTAAGAATGAGTTAGTATTTCTACCATGTGATGGAGGCCTTTTTGGGTCTACATCTATGTCCTTTCTAAAAAATTCCTCCAAATGTTCCCATTATGTTGAAGTAAGAGTGGTTCTTATTATATTTTGATAATGACAAAATTCTATTACTAATGTATTTATTCTGTTTGATGTATTGAAAAGATAAGTTTAAAGACGTATGCGTTTAAAGGAGAAGGTGTTAAGAAGCATGATTTGGAGCCCAAATCAAAGCATTAGAGTAAAAAAGATGATGGACAAAGATCAAGTTAATTGATGAAAGATCAAACTCTAAGTAAACGTATATAGGTTTTGGTTTGTATTTTTATTATAAGTCTTATCTTGATCTTTTTATAGTGTAGAGCTCATATTATGCATTTTGCATCCATGGGTAGTGATTTTACATGTAAGATGAATAATCAAGGAGAATGTGCATGAGTAGTTTTTTAATAATCCTCTTGACACTCTAAAACCTTTTTAGGAATTAGGTTGATATGTGTGATACGGTGTAAGTGAAAAGTAGTGACCAAGGTTAGACTGTGTAAATGCGATAAGAATGTGTGAATAATTTAAAGTTGGTGTGAAATAAAGTATTTTAAAATAATAGGATGTGCTTTTGAGGTTAGATTTTTTGTATGTGTTAAAATGTGTTAAGGCATGTTAAGAAAGTGTTTTTAGAATATTATAAATTATTTTAGAGTGATTTAGATGTGTTTTGTGTGAAAAATGTGTGGAAAACTAGTCAGTGCAGGGACTACTTGACCAATGAAACTTGGTTGGTCGACCCGTATGTGTAATTTTGAGAGATTTGTTAACCGATCGGCAGATGCAATCCAACGGTTAGTTCTTAATGATAAAGTAGATTAATTGATAATTAATGGGTAATAACTATTATAAACTACTATTTGAGAATTTTTAACCTATAAATAAATATGTTAAAGCGTGTGTTAAGCATCCATTAAACTTGTAGTAAATGAATTGTGTGGAAAGCATAAAGTAGGTGACTTAGGAAGTATTTTAAGCTCTTTTTTTTTACTATTTTGGTGTTGTTCTTAATGTGCTTTGTGGCATTATTCCTTTTATATATTTGAGCCCCTTTAAATACTTGGGTTGGTTAAGAGCAACATTATATTTAAGTGTATTTGTGGGGTGAGGTAATTGAGAAATTGAAGTTGTATGGGTTTAATCTATAGTCCATTAAAAAAGACTAATTATAAAGGTTACCCTAGAATCTGTAAAAAAGGAAAGTGATTATATAATTGACAATTGATAATGAAATTCCTAAGAAAGTATTGGAGAGTGGATGTAAGTATGGAGTTAGACATTGAACCACTATAAATCAGTTTACACGCCTCTCTTTCTATTTCTTTTTATTTTAAAGTTTGTTTTGTTTAAATTCTTATTGCTTTATATTCTTTGTTTAATTGTTAGTAATTCAATTATATTATATTGGTTAAGTATATTATTTGAACTTCCACATTTTAAATTAAATTATTAATTATTAATTATTAAATTGATTCTAGCTTCCACATTAATAGGTTTTTAAGAGGAAATTATTAATTAGATGTAAAAGATTTAGAAAGAATTATCTTTAGCATCATCTAATTCACCCATCTCTTAAGCGCTATATAAGAATCAACAATTTATATTAGAGCAAGTATCCATATAGGAATATTACTATAGAACTAGCAATTTTAAGTTTATCATGGCATATTTTGATAATTTAGGTAAACCACTTTGCTTTGATGTTATAGAGATTAGAAAATTAGGATGAAATTTTATCTTTTGACTATATGAACTGACTTTTGGGAAATAGTAAGGAACAGACCTTATACCTTTATAAAAACAATAATTATAGATAATTTAGAAACAATAGTACTAAAGGATTAGAATGAGTAGGATAAAAGAAATGAGAGTTTTATCACCTTTGATAATAAAATTGTACATATTCTTTTTTGTACATTGAGTAGGAATAAGTTTAATAGAGTTTCAAGTTATGAATTCTCTCATGAAATAAGGCACATTTTATAGAATACTTATGAAAGCACAAATTAAAGTGAAGAAGATGAGGGTGTGCAAAAAGAAGTGGCTCATTTATACTTTCTAAGTGATGATATACAACCCATTTCAAATTCTTGTATAGATAATGATAAGACATTTACATGCTCAAATTCTAATAATGATATTGATGATTTTGTAGATAAGTTAACCTGTGATGAAATAGTTAAACTCTTAAAAGAAATCATTAAGAAAAAGAAAAAGATCTCTTCTAGGTATAAGGAAACATCAAAACTTCTAAATACATGTAAGCTAGAAAATGAAAAATTAAAATATGAATTCGATTTAATAAGCCAAAATTAAGATAATATGCCAAAATTAATAAATGAAAATGCATCTTTAAAAAGACAAGTAAAGCTAAAGAATGTGGATAGTGACGAGAACAAATTAAGAAAAGAAAATGCATAATTAAGAAAGAAAATAAAAACCCTTAAAGAGTCGTTTTCTAAATTCACCAATGGAAAAAAAATTAAAATGCATGCTTAATGGTCAAAGCCTTCCAATAATCGATGAAATTTAGAATTTGCCTATGAGAATACACTATTAATTAGTAAAACTAATTTTATTAAAGGAAAGAATCAAGAAGATGAATAAATACCTAGGTCATCCCTTTAAAATGTTATAACAACTTCTAAATCTTAATCTAGGAGACAATATTATGCATTTATGTATGCATCAAGATCAATATCTAGGAAGGAATAGCATGTTAACAAGAATAAGCATAATTTCTATGCAAAATAACAAAGTGATGAATTTAGGTTATTTATAAGGAAAAATGGTTTATTTCATTATCATACTCCTTATATGAATGTACAAAAATCTTGAAATATATTTCATTTATATGCTATGCTTTATTATTATCAAAGGATAACACATAGTGATAGAAGACCTAGAAATATATCACATCATTTTAAAGAAAATTATTATACTAGGTCACAGTTTAATACACCTAGGACTTATAATGGTTTAAGACCTAGATATACATATAAACATACATATACAACTTATATTATGCAATTATGGTGGATATTTTAGACATATAGAGAGGCATTGTTCTAATAAAATAAAATGTTGAAATGCCTAGGTTTGAATGGAAGAAAATTAGCTATCCCTCGAGGATTCAAACTAGTGTAGGTATTCAAAATTCATTAAATCTTATTTTGTAAGTTAAAGGACTTCAATAGTATCTCTAAGATTAGAAGGAAAACATCAAGACACATTGATGAACCAAGGAAGAGAAATAAATTTATAATTAGTGATACATAACGGGAGGTACTTGATCATCTTGATGCTATGATGTTCTTTGTATGTGAAATAAAATTGAATGATTTTAATATTATAAATGATCACATTCAGTGGTATTTAAGTCGTGAATGATAGATTCTAATTTGACTAAAGACTAACAGAAAGGGAAGATAATAATGTCTTTTTTTATTAATAAATTTTACATAATTAGGAGAAATTTGAAAACCGTGCAAAATTATGAATATGTTTTTTGGAGAAAGAACTTAGAGTTTTTTAGATGGCATATATAAGAAAGGATAGTGACATATTTGGATGTTAGATAACTTTTGAAATTTGAATGTTGAAGTTTAAATTATGTTTATGATATTTAGATCTCCCTCATGATTTTTGCCCTTTTTCATGCTTACAATTTTGCATAAATTTTTTTGTTAAAATGGAGAAGAAATTATTGTTTTTATTGAGGGGAAGCTTTAATATTGATGATTTTATAAAAAGTAAAGAATTTACAAAATTATTAACTAAAGAAGGAAGTGCGATAACTCTAATGAACCTTGAATTTTGATGAATTTTGAAATTTTAAAGGGAATATTTGAGAAGTTTATTAACATATTTGGATATTTACATGTGCATATGATATTTGATGCATCTTGTAGTGATGACTTCTTTTTTATAAACTTCCATGAGATGTGATGGCATCTTGATAGATGATATTTAATTTTAACTAATTCATGTTTGATGTTTGTAGATTTGCACATGATTTTAAAAATATGGATGATTCATATAGGTTTGCACATTTTTCTAAGACTGAGAAAAATGTTTCTTAAATTGCTCTTTAGGGAAATTTAATGATTTTGTATAGTTTTTAATCTATAAAAAGGAGAATTTACAAAATCATTAAATTAAGAAAGTTTTGATTTGCTTGATGATGTGTGAGCTTATAAATTGGTTTGTAAGGCATAAATTAATTCTTTAAATTTTGAAATTGAATTTGACCTTTGAATTGTCTAAGAGTGGTTTGTTAAGTTGTTTACTATAAATAGTTTTAATAATTTTCATTAATTTTTTAGTTTTGCTGCTTTTAATAGATCTTATCATGCAATATGCTACTTTTCAAAAAGAGGAGAATAATATGTGATACTAAATTTTCTTATGAAAGCGGGAGTCACATATTGAATAATGTTTATGAATATGAATTATGGCTTTGATGTGTAATTAGTACTTATGATCCCTTTTATGTTTCTTACTTCTTGATATGTGACTTTGCACTTTTGGAAAGTGTTAATGCATGAAATTCTGTATGTTGCTACAATTTGATGTTTTTAAACTTGAAAATTGCATGGTATTAGAATATGATTAAATTAAAGGGAGTTTTATTAAGTATATGGATGTTATTTGTGTTTTAATGTGATTTTAAAAATATAATTATGAGTTTTGAATATAAATATGTCTGTTTTATTACTTTTGGTATTATATAAAGGGAGAATGTACCTTTTTTTGCAAATTTTTAAGTGGTATTAAGTAAATTTAAGTTATTTTAGGCCAAAGTTGATATTTATCTTGGTTAAGTTGTTTTAAAGTGAGTTTTGGACATGTGATGACAAGTTTAAAATTTTAGTGATATTAATTATTGAATCAAGGGAGGTTCTAACTATGTATTTTATGATAACAAAATATTTTTATTAATAATGGTTTAGTTTTGATGTCTTTGAAAGATATGCTAATACAAAATAGGGTTAATAGTAAAAAAAGTGATCAACCTTTATACATTTTTTAGTTAAATGATCAACTTTTTAAAATTTTCAATTGAGTGATTAACATTTGAAAAATTAACTAGATGAGTGAAAAAGGTTGACGCCGTTATTTATTTATTGACGGTGCTGACGTGGCTCGCCATGTCATCTGACATGTGGCTGATAATGGTGGACTCGACCCTACTCGATTCAACCTGGCTCGACTCGACCTGGCAACCATGGTTCGACTTGACTCACTCCAACCTTTTTACCTCTTCTGAT
>JAOXYD010093182.1:0-11955 GCA_028565735.1 Pinacopodium congolense | reverse complement strand
TATCATCAAAACCAAGATTGGAACCTCCCTTGGTTCAACAGTTATAACTTATGGTAGTGTTGTAAAGGCTCCTCTTTGCCATAAAAAAGATTGTTGTAAGGGTTACTTTTCACCCTCTTTATGAAAAGCAAGATTGATAGGTTACTCTTGACCTAGAACAAGATTGGTATATGTTCCTCTTAGCCTTAGAATCAAGATCGTTGGATAGGTTCCTCTTGGCCTTGAATCAAGATTGTGTAAAGGTGCCTCTTGGCCTTTAACCAAGATTGTTGTTGGTGAATTTCCAACAAGTAGTTAGAGAGAGGACGTAGTCTATCTTTAGGGTAGGTGAACCTCTATAAATCTTGGTGTTCTTCCCTTCCTTATCTCTTTTATATTTGTGCATTTGTGTTTTCTTTATTATTGTTTGAATTTGATTGATATTGACATAAGAATTGACATTCCATATAGGTTGAATTTGTGGTTAAAGATTTCATGTTGTTTAAATTAGCCTAAAGTGTTTAAAGTATTTTATTTCTGCAAGAATTTTTAAACATCCAATTCACCCCCCTCTTGGGTGCCATAGGGCTAACAGTTCTCTTTGCGTTCGGGGGGTTTTTATTTTTTTTCTTTACAACATTAGAAAAAGAATTACACCTTAGCTCTCTGTGGGATTGAGCTTGACTTGCTCTAGCTATATAGTTAGGTTATTTAGGTAAATTTATTATTTGAGAGTTCGCGATAACTTCACCAACATGTATATAAAATTTTCAGTATTTCCTTATACTTAAAAGATATTTTATTCTTTTTCAAATTCAAAACTTCTAAACATATAATTAATTCATCATAAATAAGATTGCCATTGTATTTATTATAAGAGTTAGAACAAGATGGTGCCTCTTTATTTGCCACAAAGTACATAAGTGCAACTTTTTCTTCACTTTTCAATTCACTTACATCATCCCATATGGTGGCTTGTAAAGCTTTCTTTCTCTTACCTTCCCTTTCTAATTTTAATGATTCCTTTCATGTTATTTGAGGTGAAGGCATTGGGAAAATAAAAAGTGTTAGACAATTTACTCTTAGAATCATACTTACCTTTCTTTGAGTCCCTCATTTGAAAAGTTCTTATTCTTTAAGGATTTCTTAAACTTTCTTGTGACTAGAGCAATTTCCTCTTCATCACTATCACTTGTGAAGTTCTCATCATCACTTAATTATTCCTTCAAAAATGTGGAAGCCACATTCTTCTTTTTGAATATGACCTCCTCCTCTTATGTTTCCTTAAGGTTCATCTCATAAGTGAGGATAGATCCTATCAAAATTTCCAGTTAGATGGATTAGGTCTTTTGCTTCTTGAATCATTGCCAACCTAGCTTCCTATGACTTAGGTAGAGTACTTATAATCTTTCTCTCCAATTGAATTTATAATATCAATTATTATAGTACATATAGAAGAACTACTTTCATCATTTTGCATATGAAAAAGTTCATATTGAAGCGCGAGCATACTAACTTTACTTTCCTTCACTTAGCTTATACTCTCATGTGTGACTTCTAGTGTCTATCAAATTTCATAAGTAGATTCACATATATAGACCATATTAAATCTGTTACTAATTAAGGCACAAAATAGAATGTATATATTTACTATTAAAAAATACCAATTTCTTATCAATACTATCCCATTATTCCTAGATTTATGTATATTTTGGTCTCCTATAATTTAAGTTGGGATATAGGGTCCTTTTGAAGTGATTTCCCATAAGTTTATGTTTTTGGTCATCAAGAAAAATTTCATCCTAGACTTTTAACATTAATTATTGATTACCATAAAATATTGCTTTTCTAATGTTTTGCTCTTCTTGATTGATGGATGACACTATTTTGTTTGAGTTTTCCATATTGTGATCTTTCACTTACAATTTAGCTAGAAATATATATTATTTGAGCCCTAGCTCTAATGCCACTTGTTTAACCTACATAACACTTAAAGGGGTGAATTAGGTGTGAGTAAAATTTTTAGAATCTTCTACTAATCTAAAAATTCACTCTAAAAGTAATTTTAGTGAAATGAGAAATTATGGAAATATATTAAAATAAAACAATCAATTTATCTTAAATTAAAAATAAGGTTGTGAAGTAAAGAGGATAAGAAAGAGAGACAAACCCAATTTTTAATGGTTCAAAAAATAAATCTTGCCTACACTCGCTCTCCAACCTCTTATTAGGAATTTCACTGTAATCTTCCTTAGTTAGTATAAAATAATCCTTATACAAAAATCATCCCTCATAAATGAAGAGTAAACCTCACAATTCAATTTTAAAAAGCCATAAGAAAATGCTCATAAAAAAGTGTCGAACACCCTCAACCAATTTTTTTAAAAGGGATTATAAAAAAAACAAAGATGAATTCCATAATATACAACGTCCGTATAGCCATAAAAAAATCAATTTATCTCTTTTATGCACTACAATGCACTTCAATACCATAGGATGTATATACATCGCTATACAAGACATATATATAAGACTAGATACACTTGCTAGCCATTTATACTTGTTGAATCAAGAGCAGTTCACCTTAATTTGATAATGATAAAACATACTTTAGAAATATGATTGAAGCTTTAAAAGATACGTGTTAAAGTTGAAATATGAAAAAGTGGTTTTTGGATTTGTGAAGAAAAATTTGAAGTCATGAAGTTTATTAATCAAGACTCAAGTTTTTGGAAGATCAAAATAGAACTTTGATAGTTTAATGTTTGTAATTTTTATTGTAAGTTTCACTTAGCTCATTTTAGGGTTTGATAAGCCTCATTCATGCGTAGTTGCATACATGATTTAGTATATGCTTATACGTAGAATAATCAAGGAGTAATTATATGGGAATTTTGAGAAACAAATCTCTTGGCGAGTTAAAGGTTTTGAGAAAGTTTCTCAAATCTCTTGGCGAGTTAAATGTTTTGAGAAAACATTTTCTAAGTGTGTGTGGGTTAAGAAATGTTGTTTTTAAGTTTTTGGGGATGATATAAGTTGATTAAAAATGAGTTTGAATTGTTTTTGGTCAAATATCTAGTCTAAAACAAATGACTAACATGTGCTGATCAATTAATCAAAGCAAAAAATATGCTCCAATAGTTAGAAACTATTAGGAAAAAGGACTTAATGACTTTTAATGCATAGAGACATAAAGCAATGGCTAGCAGGCTTAGAAAACACTATAAATAGGTGTTTTATATGAGTTTTGATTGTCGAAAGTATTAAGAATCAATCATTTAAATGTTAAAAGCTTTGAAAAGTGTTTTCGTGTGATTTTTTATTGAAGTTTTTAGTCTATTTTTATGATTTTTCTTAAGAATAATTTTGAATACATAATATTACTTTTGTGAGCATGTTAATACATCAAATAAGCTTGAATGAAAATCCTTGTAAGTATATTTTTGAGAGGTTTAAGTAGTGTGAGGAAAAGGTTATCCCTAAGCCTTTTAAAAATGGATTGAAAATGTTATTCTTCAACCAAGAAAAAAGATTGCATCTCGAACTCTGTATTTTTTTATTGATTATAGTGAAAAATCTCAATAAGTTTGTTGGGAACTTAATGTAGGAGAAAAATGGATGCTTTGAACCAGGATAAATTCGGTTGTCTCCTTTTTCCCTATACTCTTTTACATCAACATTATTCATTCATAAGTTGTGTTTATTTTTTTCAATTAATTAGTTGCATTTTTGCTTATAATGTGAGATTTTTTATCGTTTAATTTACAATTTTAATGCTCTTTAAGTTGTTTTAATTAATATTAAACTATTTGTTCTATTTTTACTTTTTTTTTTTGCAAATCCATTTAACACTTACTAGATTGGTGAACTTGGAATTTGATTTATAAAATATTTAATCCTCCTATTTCACCTCCCTCCTCCTCTTAGGTGCCAAATAGGACTAACATTTCCATTAGAAATTTGCTATTGTGACACTATTTTCATGCCTACTGATCAAGTAGTTTGTTTGTTGCTAGACTACTCATCTATATTGTTTGACCAATCTAGTAAGACAAAGTCATTTATCCCACTGTTTTATGGATCATTTACCTTCCAAATAAAAACTTACTAAACCTAATTTATTGTTCATTATCGAACATTCTAATGTTACTAATTGACCAGTCCCCTTTGAAAACATACAATAATTAAAACACTATTCACTAATAGACTATTTTAACTTACACTGCTAAACATCCCCAAAATACATCAAAACATTTCTTTTTTTTTAAAAAAACTTGACTCCTACATGTTCTACAATTTCTCCCAAAAAGATTTTAATGTATGAAGAGGATTACTTTAAGAAACTTCCCTAAATTTTCGTTTTAAATATGAAACCACTATATGCAACCAACCTAAATTTGAATGCACCTGCATGATTAGTGGCCTTATATACATTTAGATGATCAAGATAAAATTACAAGCATAAACCTATTCATTTTAACTATCTTGATCTCCCCTTTAATTTTCTCTTCATCTTCTTCTTTTATTTGATCTATTTTTTAAGATGAAAATCCCTTTGGGTCTATGGCTCCAACTTGTATTCTTGCACATCCATTTTCCTATCTTGTCAAATTGTTTTCAACACAAAATAATCATTATAACAAATGTATTTTTCATCATCAAAATATAGATTAGAACTTCTCATGGTTTAACAATAGATATTTAACTATAATTTGCGATTAAAGACCTAGAAGGGCATCCAAATGTTAACTACAAGCCTAGAGTAACTTTGGGGTATTTAACTAAAAAATTTAAATTAGAGATCAATAAAGGATTCTATATATTTAATTATAAACCTAGAGTGGATTCTAGTTATTAACAAAAAGTTTAGATTAAAGACCTTGAGGGGATAGTATATAAATTAAGAGATGAATTTTGGATAAGAAACATAAAGTGAATTCTAGTTATTTAACTATTAGTCTATACTGGATCCTATGATTTTTGTATTAAAATTTAGGATTTAGAGACCTTGAGAGGATGACATGCGTTTAAAAATAAATAGGGAGTCCTATAATGGTTTCTAGGATTTTTCTCAAAATAAGAGATACATAGACGCATATTACAAAATAACCAAATAAATAAAAAATATCGTGATAGCTATGAGAGTAGACATGTTCCAAAAGTAATTTGAAAAACAAAAAATATCATGAGAGCAATAAGAAATGACGCATTAAAAGAGTAATAGAGATAAAACATGCCACAAGAGCAACGAGATTAGATATGCTACAAGAGTGACAAAATAAACAAAATATATCACAAAAGTGACAAAAAATGGCATATTACAGAAGAAGTAAAGATAAATACATGTCAACAATGATGATATTAGAAATGTTGTATGAGAAACTGGAAAAAGAAGACATATTGCAAGAGCAAAGAGACTAGGCATGTGACGAGCAACTAGATAAACAAACCATATTATGAGAGTGATGAGATTAGGATCGTTATTATAGCAAATGGTTAAATAAAACGTCACAGGAGAGATGAGACTGGGCATTTTTCAAGAGAAAGGAGAAAGACCTAGAGGGGTGAATAGGATTTTAAAACTTAACAGTGAGTTCAAAATGGCTTCTGTGGTGTTGCATCAAATAAAGAGAGACATAAAGGGATTTCCATGTATTTAAAGTCAAACAAGGAAATTGTAGGATGGTTTTAGTACTTTGCCAAAAGTAAAGATAGACCTAGAAGGTACTTAGGCATCTAAAACTAATTGGAGAATTTCATATAGTTATTTAAAACAAAAACAGAAAAGTCCTATAGTGATTTCTATGGTTTTACTAGAAGTGAAAAGAGACCTAAAGGGATATCTAAACCTTTTAAACTTTATGAGGACATCGCATAATTGTTTTCGGAATATTGCCCAAGGTGAAGAGAGCCTAGAGGGATGTCTGGACAATTAAAATTAAATGGAGAATTCCCAAAGTTTTTTGTAAGGTTTTGCTAAAATTCAACTCCATAATTACAACGTTAGTCAAATGACCTTGAGTTAGAAAGTAACAATATTGACATTAATGATGAAAACTATGAGATGGGAGACAACAACCTTGAGATTGAAGGTGATGATCTTGATTATGAAGGCAATGGCCTAATGATAAAACCGTAAAGCAAATTCTTCAAATTAGAGACAATGGTCTTGCAAACTTTAGAGATGACACAACCACAGTAGATGGTCAGAATGGGGAATATCGAGGCAAGCACTATCCTCCACCTATCGTAGGCATGGAATCATTATGGTGATGCTTACAATTATTGTGACTGCTATCCTAAAGAATTGGGATTTGCCATCAGGACGACCTCTTCTTCAACAAAACACAAGAGTAAGGAGAAGCGTGATACAGTGTTATGCTGCAGCTGGAATGGTTTTAATTCTGTGAAAGAAGCCAATAGTTGTAGAAAGGAAACAAAAAATGATTGTCTGGACATGATAACGCTAAGATTGGTGGAGGCTAAAAGGTGGAGATGAGATGAGGTAAATCTTGATCACAATCACTCATTTGGTCCTAAGATAGCCCAAAATTCAAAGTCACACAAGAAAATGGATGATGGGTCTAGAATGAAGGCTGAACCAACTTTTGATACAACATATCGTACAAATATGAGGTTCCACTTTTTTTCTTTGCCGGATTAAATCACCAAGGGCATTCAACTCAACTTGGTTATGCCTTACCTGAAGATAACACACATCAAAACCTAGATGTGGTTGTTCAGATCATGGCTTACATGTATGGTTGGTCATCCTTCGCAAGCTATTATTACTGATCAATGCAACGCAATAAAAAATTCAATCATAAAGGTGTTTCCCACCATCTCCTTTTTATTGTCAAACGTTGTTCAGAGGATTCTTGAAAACATGGGTATACCACATGACTATAGGGTATCTTTCTTCCAAAAGGGTGGGTCGACGAGTCCTTTTATTGATGGTTTTGTGCATCGACAAACTTTTCCCAAAACCAAGTCGTCGTTGCCAACAGCAAAACATATCCGTCATTATAATGGACAGATGCAATGGGCACCTAACACATTGAGGGAGGACAAGACCTTGGAGGAAATAGTTTGGCGGTGTTAATTATAAACCTAAATACCACTAGACCCATATACATATTTAATAAGTCTATGGGATCCACAAGTGCTAAATAAAAATACTGTGTGGGTGTTACAAAATCTATTGAATTAGAGTTTGATTTAAACAATTTCAAAATATTTGTGTTTGATTTATATATTTTTAAATTATTAATATTTAATTTGAATAGCCTAAAATATTAAGATTTAACTTAAATTTTGTTATAAATATTAAGGATTAAATAATTTTTTTACTATAATAGTATAATGATAATAGGGTTCTTTTTTAAAAGAAAACAAAAAGTCAAATTTTGTAAACGACGGTAAAATGGTCCAAATTTGTATAAAAGAAACATTTTTTAATGAACAAAATTAATTTAAACAATAGGAAAAAATAGCTATTACTTGAAATTTAATAAAATTTTTTGGGGCTAACTTAAAAATTATCCTTTAATTTTAATATGAGTTTTTTTATCCTATAGCAACCATTCAACAATATTTCAGTTGCCACCATTTTTTGTATTTATTTTTTATTCATTCCTTCATTCTTCTTTTTTTGAATTTTTTTTGACTTTTCATTTGGTTTATCTCTATTTTTTTTCTATTTTAAAAAAGTTCTTTGTCAATTTTCAATCTAATGACATACCTTTTTTTTAAAATTTTGCATACAAAAATATTTCGTAATCTTATTAATATTTTGTTTACATATTCTTTCCCATTTATAGCAATTATAATTAGAAACCATAAAATATATCTTGTTTATTAAGTAGACTTCTATAATTAAGAATTCATTTGCATCTAGTACGTTTATAGATGGGTAATTTATTTTTCTAGATGAAGTCATTAGTTAACAAAGTACACTATTTTAAATACAACTATATATACATATGAGTCAAATTTAAAAGAACTATTTTTGATAGATAACTAATAATTCTTTGTCCTTAATTAAATTCAATAACTTGTATCAACTAATAATTCTTTTCCTTAATTAAATTCAATTGCTTGTATCTTAACTCTAGCCTTTCCATATTCAACTTGAAAAAGTTTGTTAAATTCGTATCTTAACTTTTGAATAAGTTTCATTATTTCATTGCCAAAAACTAAGTAAAATGAAGTTGCCCTAGTATTCTATCTTTATATATATATATATGAAGAACATAAGATTTACCAAGAAAAAAAAAGGGAAGAGCATAAGGAAGATGACGTGACAATCTTTGTATATCTGTCACTTTCTAGGCAATTTCCCTTATATTCTTAATTACCACTTAGATTGTCATATTTAGTTAACTTCTTTTGACAAATCCATGTATAGGCCATGTACTAATTAGTACCTTGTACACCTTGTAACACTCGTTAAGAAATTCATGGAGCAATGAGATTGGCTCTTCTTTTGTTTATCTGGAGTTTAGACTACTGTTGAACTAAAGGAGATTCTAATCTATGTTTTAATGATGATAAAGCACATTTATTTTAATCAAGTACTTTTGAAAGGAATGATTTTTTAAACTTTAAAAACATATAAAAGGATTCCAAAACTATTTCTAAGTGGAGTGATCAACCAATGGTTGAGTTATTATTCTACCAATATGTGTTTTCTAAAGGGGCTAGCCGACAAGTGTAGTTGAAATTTTAGGATTTGTCAACCAGTGTCATTAAGTAGTTGACTAGTGCACATTAGTTAGCTAGTGGTCTCTATAAATGCAAAATGGGTTGTTTAGGTTATTGTGCATTCATTTCATGCATATTGTATTGGTTGAGCCTTAGATCATTAAGATGCTCAAGTGACATATATTGAATTATAGGTTTATCATTTTTAGGGCTTAAGTTTTTCTCTTCATTTGTGAAGGAAGACCAGTTGCATAAGGGTAATTTTTGGAAGGAAGATTTTAGTGAAATTCTCAAGATATTCTTAGGAGAGGATTGCTTGCCGAATTGTTATAAATCAATTTGACATTTTCCTACTCATTTTATTTTGCAAGTTTCTTTTTAATTTGAGTTATATTGATATATCAATTAAACAATTTTGTTATATTTTCTCATTATATTAGAATTGTTGTATATTGAATTTTAGAATTAGTAAAAGACTTGGAAAATTTTAGTTGCACCTAATTAATTCCTCTTTTAAGTTCCACATATAGCTAACAAGCAATATCAGAGTTAAGTCTCAAATTGGATATAGTTATAGTAAAATAGTGAGTAAAAGGTTATTGTGCCATCATTTGATTCTCTTTTAGAATAGACAACCATACTTAGGCCCTTATTTTTGAAGGAAAAATTTGCAAATATTTCAAATTTAGGATTAAACATTTAATTATATCCTTAGGAGTTGGTCATTGGGATATTGTAGAGAATTTCTCTTTTATCCTTATAAAAAATGTAGAAAAAGTATAGACCAAGTTAGTAAATGATATAGGTGGGTGCAACGATAATGATAAGAGGCTTGTTCAACTTAATAGTAAGGCTATACATATTTTGTTTTACATATTAAGTGGAATTGGTTCAATAGAACATGAATGTGTGAAATGGCACAGAGACATGTCATGGATTAGAGAGTACATATGAGTGTACTAGTCAAGTTAAAGAGAATAAAATGAACATGCTTTTGCATCAATTTAAATTGTTTTATATTGAACTTAATAAATCAATTTCTAGTATGTATACCCAATTTTTATATATTTTCAATTCTCTTAAAGGTTTATGTAAGAGCTATACTAATGCTAATTTAGTGAGAGAGATTTTATTATATAACAATATTAAAGAAAGAAAATGAAAAGATTAAAGTTTCTAATGCTAATTTTGTTATTTTTTCTATTCAATTAAAGTTTCTTCCAAGATTATAGGATGCTATTGAGTTCGTGGGGTCACTCCTCAATTATGAACTACAAATGAATGGATTATAACAAGAAGAAGTGGATCTAATAAGAAGAAGTGTGGTTATTCAAACTATTAATAAAGATGAAACCTCTATATATGGTCATTTCAAAGAATAAGTGGCTCACACATGCTTTATGGCCAATAACAATGATGAGGTACCTTCTTCCTTAAGTTCTTATGATGATAGTGATTGTGATAATTATGATGATCTATTGTACGATGAGCTAGTTGAATTTTAGAGGTCATAATTTTAAAAAGGAAGAAATTATCTTCCAAGTATAATGAAACTTAAAACTTTTAGAAGCACACATGGTGGAGAAGGAAAAGTTAAATAGTTATATCCATGAAATATTAGATGCTAAGAGCATGTATGCTGCCAATAATGATAATATGGATAAGTTGTTGCATAAGTGAGGTATTGAAGAAGAAGATCAATGCCATCAAGGACTCTCTTAAAAAATCACTAAAGGAAATTAAAATTTGGGATGTATGCCAAAAGGCCACAAGGCATCCAGTGATAGGTATGGAATTGATTTTTACTCATAGGAGTGAACCCAATACAATTTTTTAAATTGGAAAGAATATAAACAAAGGACCTTTGTTTCACAAATCATATGAGCATATTGGAACATCTTCTAAGGAATAGATTTTAGTAATTCTTTTATGGTTCTAAATCTATACATAAAGCTTAACATCACCTAAGTAAGAATAAACACAATTATGAAAACTTACGATCTTGCTTTCATTTATTTAGTCTTATGTTAGATAAAATGACATGATGCATGATCACACTACTTACGTATAAGGATATACACACTAGAACACATATGAGACACTTATGAGGTCTCACTATTACCCCATGAGAGCTTATTATGAAAGAAGATCAAGGAATGCATGTATGTATAATTATAAGGTTCATCATCAATAAAATATGATTTGTTACTTTTAGTAGCAATTTTTGACTTGTTGAGAAATTTTATTCTGATAAAAAAAGACATTAGAACAAATGTAGGTGGAATCTTCAATGAACCAGGTCGATTTTAGTACATAAATGTTAGCCTTATATACTTGCCTAAATGTTAACTTTAAATAGTAGTGATAGATCTAACAAATTTCTAAAAAGTGTTTTAATAACACATTTCAAAGTTCTAAACGCTTTTTTAAAATTTGATTAAGTATTGAAGAGTTCTAACCAAATATCTTTTAAGAATAAATAGATTAAAGGTTACACAGTTATTAACAATGGTATGTGATTTCTAATATGTCTATATAGTAATTTAATGATTATTTTCCTAACTTTATTTTAAAATTATTTTCTGCAATTTCTTCATTTATATATTATATTTCTTTTTGAGTTAAATTTTTTCTTTTGAAATTATTTTCATGTACCAATATTTATTTATTTTTATCATAGTAATTTTATTATCTAATATTTTCATTTTCTTTCTTAATAGGGTCTCAAAAACATGAAAAAAAGTCAAAATGTGGAAGCAAAATAAAAGTAAATATAAAAAATAAAACCACATATCAAATAAGGAAAAGTAAATAATTTGAAAGTAAATTTTAGGAATTAGTAAATTAGTAGGAGTTAGATTAAAATTTAGAACATCAACTTTATAACTAGCTAGTCGTTAGCTTGTTAATAACAAAAAAAAAAGAGTTCAAAGTGGCAGTATAACTAGGTTGGTGAGTACATGATATTTAATATTCAAATATAAAATATCTAAAATGGGAAGATAATAAGAAAGATAATTTACTTCAAATCATCAAATGTCTTTGATACATTTAAATAACTTTAATCAAATACCAAATAGGCAAGGGATGACTGAAAAGGCTTTTGTTCATTAAATAATTCATCTAATACAAATTTTTGTATGGACTGATTAACTAGTGATTGGTCTCACATTTTCTCGGTTAGTTTGACATTTCGTAGTAGATTGGAGTTGCATGTGAATTGATTAATTAATTGAGGAAAATTAGTGATACCAAATCAACTCAGCATAATAT
>JAOXYD010093171.1:0-11955 GCA_028565735.1 Pinacopodium congolense | reverse complement strand
ACTTTAAGCTCTTTTCCTAAACTCTTTCTAAAATACTTGATCTTCAAACTTCTCTTGATCTTCAAGCTTGATCATCATTTAAGCTTTATTTTGATCCTTGATATCCAAGCTTTTTTATCACCTTTATTATCTTCAAGATGGCTCTTCTACCGTAGGTTCCATCAACCTATCTTATAAACATCAAAGACTTAAACATTAGTCATAATAATGTTTTGTTATCATCAAAACACATGATTAGAACCACCTTGGTTCAACAAAGAGGCATATATTAACACAATTTATCACATTTCCTCTTGAGTAAACAACTTAACATCTATATGACTTTCTAAATCAACTCCTAATATTTTAATGCCAAAATCAAATTTAGTTAGTGGCTTAAACTACAATTCAAATCCTATGTGGAAATATTCATGAAAAAATGTCATGTAAATGTGAGAGTCATTTTCAAGCATTGATAAAGATCAAGTTTAGGAAATTTTCATTCTAAGACACACCTAAACCTATTCAAACTTGATCTTCTTTCATCACTTGATCTTCAATCTTTATCCTTTCATCCATGCTTGAGCTCTTCTATCTTAGGCTCCACAAACATGGTCTTTCACTTTAAACATTTACCTATCTTGCAAATGCATCAAAACTCAAATATTAGTAACATACTGCTTTTTTCATTATCAAAACACATAATTGGAACCTCATTGGTTTAACAATACTATATAACCCTTCAACTCTATAAAATGAAGCAAATTATTAGACATTTCAATGAAAAATAAAACCAGATGCTTAGTATGACAATGGTAATAAGAAAGGCAATGTAAAATTCTTACTTCATTATATTGTAAATGGGAGATCAAAATGGCTAAGTATGAAAGGTTCTAGAATGGCCAAATGAAGGAAGTAAGAACAATTGCAGAATGACCAAATGAGGAGGTGAGAATAGTCAAATGGGAGAGACAATGGAAGGCAAGGGTAGGGCTAGTTGTAAATGGAAGCTGACATGGTTAGGAGAATTTTTTAGCAAGCTTTCAATAACTTTTCCTTTTTGCCTTTAACTATATTCTTTACCACATTTTTTATTAAATTAAAATTTATATTTACTTGGTAACAATGGGCACTAAAGGCCACTAGAGATAGAGCACCAAATATTTTCCTTTCCTAGAATATACATAGCCATAAACATACTTTTAATATATTTATACTTACTGTTAGCATATTTAACTTTTAACCAAATACGTATCTTCAATATATCATTGGGTTCAAACAAAAAGGTATTTACAAAGATCAACAACGCATGCAAATATAAGAAAAAAAGAAAAAGTGAGTATGTGTATAAACAAGTTAATTTGGAAATTCTATGTTTTTCGATATGACTGAATTATGTTCAATTATTATAAAAAAAGTTAAAAAGAGATAAAGAAGGTGAATTCTTAAGAAAATGATGTTTCCTTTTACTCATTACTTTGGTTAAATTTATCATGAAACAAACAATAAACGTAAGGCAATTGTTGTCTAAAAGTCTATTTTGTTTTTACCTTATAGCAAATCATTTTATTGTAAATTGATAACATAATTAATCAAAGGCATTATGTATCTTAGTTTAAATAGGAAAGATTTTTCTTAATTAAAATTAGTTAATTTCAATTTGATTAATATGTTATTTAATTTAGATAATTATTTTTTTAATTTAGAAATTAATTTTTTATTAATTTGAATAATAATTTTCTTGATTTATTAAAAGAAATAATTTTTAATTAAATTTAAAAATATCTTCATTTATTAATTAAGAAGAATGAGATTTCTTTAGTATATTTGAAAATAGTTTTTAATTTACTAAATAGTGATATTAAAATTAATTAAGAAATCAATTCCTAATGACTTTTTTAATTTAATTAAAAAATTTTACTTAGTTTTGAAAGTATTTTCCTTTTAATATTATAACATAATGTTCTAGATCAGGAAACTAGTTTCGAAAGTACTTTCCCTTTGAATATTAGAACATAATGTTCTAGATCAGGAAAGATTATTTCTAATTAAATTAGAAAATGGATTTTCTATTTAAATTTTTTCTAAATTATAATAAGTAAAAGAGCAATTTATTACAAATTGTTTTGAATTAAATTTATTAAAGGAGTTAAGATGATTGGAAATAGTTTCTAATTAAATATTTTCATAGAAAATTGAAATTATATTTAGAATAAAATTTTGATTTATTTAGGAATCAATGGTTTAATTTAATATAATAAAATAAATTCAATTTTATTGTATCAATAACTAAAATTAAAAAAGTCCTTGATATTTTTATGCATGCAATTTCATTATGTTTGGATGAATTCCTTTTTTTTTACATATGTTTAATATATATGTATATTGAATTGCATGTTTAAATATATGATATTTTATACATAGTTTATGCAATTGATGAATTCATTTAAGATTAAATCCCCTTATTAAAATATTAAATATATGTTTAGAACATAAATGTTGCCTTATATTATTATAAGAATAAACTACAATTCTATTTATTGTTAGAATTGTTGAGCAAACTCAAGACTATTTTAACTCAAATATGTTTAATTTTATAACAATGAATCCTAGTTAAATAAATTTATATAATTTTAGTGAGTAAACTCATGATCATATGAATTTAGAGTCATGATTAAAAATAACATATAAGACATATTTTAACAAATAATTGCCACTCAACAGATTTAAGAGTTACATGAGATTTATGAATGATAAAGATATTATCTAACTAATTTTAGCTTTTTTGGTTTATTAAGCTAACTTAAAATTAGTCAAACTTGAATGGATTCCAACCTGGTAGAGTGATTAAGTAATTCCTCTAAAATAGTAGTGATATTAACATTTAGAATAAAATAATTACAGTAATTACATACATAATTAAAGTTCTTTTTTTGTATCATGTAATTTAACCAATTAAATACTTTCCTTACATTTACATTATTATAAGTTATAATTACCTTTTTTTAGTATAGTTATTAATATATAATAAACTAATTTATTATACAAAGGTTAGGTTTGACAAAAGTTCTCAAGGATAGAAAGAAGAGATGTATGTCTATTATATAATCCTAATATAATTCCTGTTGAGGGTTTTAGTGGTAAAGTTTAAGAGATATGTTAATGTCATATAAACCAATAAATCTAATAACATTTTTAGTTAATTAATACCTCATAAACTTTAATATACATATATATATATATAAGATGGTTATGAATGCCATGATAGGAAATAATTACATAATAGAGCTGAGATATAATAACTTAAAGGAATTTTCACGCAATTTAGTTTATTAAATGCAAAAATAGACCATAATTAAAGGGATTTTTTATAATTTCATGAACTTTCCTGTTAATACTAGATATGTTGAAGATCATATATTTGTTCTAATTAATGGTTTTTAGGTATATAATATTGAATATAGATTCAATATTACCATAATGTCCAACATATATGATGGATGCGATATTAGAAAGGGATAACAAATTTATGCTTATGATGATTGCTTGTATTTATGGTTTGTGATGGTATGTTATGTATGTTAATATCAAATGGTTTTGTCACCGTTAAAAAGTGAAGATTTTTAATCAAGAGTTGGTTTCACCTTTGTTTTGATGATGATAAAATGTTTTTGCTAATGTATTTTTGGAGTTTGGTATGTCTGTTAAGATAGGTTTGAAGAAAACAAATCTTGAAGTGTATGGTGAAGACTTAAAGTATATGAATGTGGATCTTTGAAGATGAAGAATACGCTTGGAGTTTATGAAGTATATGGAAATGTTTGAAGACCATCTTGATGAGAAGAGAAGCATTGGAGATGAATTTGAAGATTTAAAAAGATCAAGTTCAAGAGTAATGTTTGTTATAGGTGGTGTGTAAGTTGTTTTGTAAGTCTTCTCTTAGTTTTACTATAGTATAGTATTGTAAAGGCTCTACTTCATGCATATGCATTCATATCTAGTATTTGCATATAAGATGCATAATTAATAGGTGGTATATATATTTACTACATGTAGAAATTCTCTTGATGTATGGATGAATGCATGTATGAAATTGCATGAGTATGTACGACGATTAAGTTGGTTAAGATTAAATGGATGAATAAACTAGTATAAGTTAATGAATTGGTATCTTGATTAAATTGCCATGACTGATGGGATTAAGTATTGAATTAAATGAATTGGATAAAGTTTGAGTGAATTAAAGTTGTACAAATTGGTTATGCATATGATTGTATGTGATTATATGAAAAGATGATTGAAATTGGTTAGATTAAAGTGTTTATAAAATTTGGTAAAGTGGGTGAATTTAACTTGTGTAATTGTGAAAAATATGTTAAGAAATTTTTGGTATTAATTTAATTGTGTTAAGACATGTTAGATTAGGTTAAAAATTTAATTAGATTAAGTTTTTTTTTTTGGTCGAGATTGGGCCAAGAATTAAGTTTGTCACAACTTAAATGGTAAGGTTAGTCGACTGACCAGTGAAGATAATTTAATCGATTAATGATCGACCAAACTTTAGAGATCAGTTCACTGACTTAGTTGAAAAATAAAATTTCTGATAATAAAAAAATCATGTGATATTAAAATACATTAGATGCCATCATAAACCATAAATACATGCAATCATCATAAGCATAAATTTGCTACCCTTTTTAAATGTTACATCCATCATTCTCCCCTTTTTTGTAATCATCAAAAAGCACACATACAAAAAGATATAAAGCTCTAATACCACTACAAGACAAGTCACATGAGAAAAATATAACATTTTAATATTGATATACAAATATGAATCTCATACAAAAGGTATACACACATCTTCCCTTCATACATCTTAAACGACACTCATCAAATTTCAAAAACATCATTTGAAAATTTTCTTCAACTACACTCCCCCTTAATAAAGCACACTAATGCAGACTCAAGATACCATGTCATAAAATTTCAAAGAGGGACATTATCAATCAAATTCATTTCAAATTTCAATAATCAAATCATCATCAAAACTTATATCAATTGTTGTTAAAAAGAGATAATTATTCAAAAATTATGTATTTGATACCTACCTTGAAACTCATCTAAACCAATTGTTAATCAACATGATACCAATTGTGAGGAAAATAAAACTTAATACCAATTATTAATATCGCACTTAGTGAAACCGATTCTTAAACCAAGATGCCACCTGTTAACAAAACCATCAACCTATACCAAAAGTTGATACCAATTGTTGAAAAGTGACTTGTTTATACCAATTGCAACAAAAATAATTCAAACCAATTATTGATACCAAATAATTACATCACGATAAAGTTATCACACTATCAATTATTATTAATACTCAAAATAATCATAAAGCTAAAATTATCATCAATAAGTAGCAACAGCATAACGAACATCACTTACTAAATCCTAAAGAAATGCTCCCCCTTTATATATAATCAAAAGCAATAAATCAAATTAACATTACAACTTCATACATAAGATATACACAATCTCTTGATACCAATTAAATCACTTCATACTTGACTTAACTCTAAAAATGTTTCAAAGATCTCAAATTATATCTTAAAATTAGCAAACTAACTCCCCTTATGTTAATCAAAATCATGGGCTAATTTTCAAAATTTCACATATTTCAATTGTTAAACGACTTTAAAAGTCACACCTATAACTCCCCTTAAAGTCATTCAATCTTAATGCTTTCTATTTTTAGCTACACTATAAGTATACAGGTCGTAACTTATAGTATAATTGATATCGATCACGCTATGATTGATCCTAGATACGTAACAATCTGAATTACACTTTGTTTAAGGTAAATGAAAAGTATAGAAACTGAAAGTTAAACTAAACTAATAAAACTTGAATGAACGTAATCGTAAAAGAAAGAAAAAAAGAAGAAGAAGATACTTAATAGTAGAGACTTAGGAGTTGTTCTATCCTTGTTTATCTTCCTTTTACCCCTATTTATTTAATTATGTTAGATCCTAGATATCCTAGGGTTTGATTACTTAAGAGTTAAATTAATCCCATTTGAAATACTTAAGAGTTAAATTATAACCTCTCAGTTTACAATACTACTCCTAAATAATGTAATTGGATTTGAAGTAATCCTAAGGACAATTAACAAGTAATTAAGATCTCTCTTCAATCACCTATTAATCAATTAATTGTAGGACTATTAAGCTACCAACTCTCATTTCACGCTCTAACTCAAATAAAACAAAACAATCTCTCGATTCGAAATGGTTTTAACTTCAACAATTATCACAAATAACTATGCATTAAATCAATATAGTAAAATTTGAATAAACAATTTAAGAACAATCCCTAAAATAGATTTAGCAATCCATAATCATGTTTAAAAACATAGTATTAAGATTAAACATTAAAAGGGAAGTAAAAGAAAGATAAATTAATGAAGATGAAGAAGCTCTCTTTGCTAGAAAATCTGGAAAATCCTTGTTAAATCTTGATTATCCTCTTTGTTCTTGAGTCTCTCTACATTTTTCCTCTTCCAAAACCCTCCATTTTTTTCTTGTATGTTCCTTATGGTCATAATTATGGTTTCTAGGTTTTATCATGTCTTCTTTAGTCCCAAGAACTCATAAAATACGTCTTGCACACATTTTGTCACATCATCCCGCTATATCAACTTTTCCAACTTTGACCTCTATTTTATATTTTCACTATATCTTCGTCTATAGACCTCCAAATGTCAATAAATTTGATATATAGGCTCCTCATATGTTTTTCTAGCGCTCAATAAAATTTCACAACATTTGGAGCTCTATAAGTGCATATAATGCCTTCCCAAAGGCAACTATGCGTAATCTAGTTTTCCAGCTTAGTTTTTTATGATCTTTCCTTTGTACACTCTTTATAATTCATCATATAAATTTGATATTTGATATGGAGCCTCCTAACTTTATACTCTAAGTCCTCAAATTGATCTCACACCTCTTCTAGATCCAAAAGATCCTTAAAATGTTCACAAAAGTTCTATATAACCTGAATAATTATCAAAAGCAATATAAGAAGCATCTTACTCAAGAATTAATCCAATGTGCACCCAAAATCATGTGGAATTTCCTCTCAAACTTAAAGTAATGATCATGAATACATGCCTGAAAGATGTATAATTGGGTGATGTTGAATACTACCACACTTAAACAGTTGCTTATCCTTAAGCAACGAATTAAACATCCATTTAAAACATTGTCGATCAGGAGTTGAAAGTTAATTGAGTAAAAATAAATAGCAATCAATGCTTTTGATTTAGCTCACATACCATAATTCTTTCATGACAAAAACTTTGTTATCATACATAATCACACTATTAGTAAATAGGTAAGTTTCAATGTATAATGTCAAACAACTAAATTATTTCATATGGATCGTTATGCAAACTTGTTCAAGGATATAGCAATAGCCACAAAGCACAACTTAAGTTTCAAGTTGGATTAAAGTTTGAAGGGTTCACCATATCTTTTGATGCAAGTTAATTACCCTTTTTGGCTTGTTTACAATGTCATATAGCCTTTTGATGCGAAAGTGAACATTTTGTCATGAACGCCCCTAGTTACTCAACTAGCTCACAATCACAAATGGCTACTAGCTCCACTTATGGATTTCATCTTTTTTATTGGTATAAAGCCAGCAGAGTGACTATTTTTTCCTCACTTTATTTAAGCATATATAAAATTTTCATTCATTAATTTACAAACTATTCCAAATCCACATGACAAGCCACAAGCAACAACATTAAAAACTTGATATTATTCACCATGGTTACCCAAAAACACACGCATTCATAAAAAAATAAAAGAAAAAATTGAGTTAGAAATCATTTAATAATTGCTTAATTCTTACAAAATCAAAAACCTCGATTAAATTAAAATACCGCAATCAACAATCAACTCCTAATTTTAATACGTCAAATATGGGATATTCAAATCATTCATATTGGACTCACAACAATTCAAGTGTGTAAATGAAAAAAAATACTAAAGTTCATCTTCCGCCTACACTTAAATCCAAATTGTCCTTAATTTGGAGGATCAAGTCAAATAATGTACGTGAAGTGTGAAAGAGGGAAAGAGAACAAAACTCCCCTGAAAATTGAAGTCCACATGTAGGCATGGCTTGAGAAAATCTATTCCATTCCATATGACTTGAAGACTTCAAAGAAAGGGGATATACGCTGGTTTCATCCACCAAGCCTACAATCACAAGATATAAACCCAAGTTTGTATTCAATTTATTAATATCCAGAAATCCTAAAAGAAAACAATTAAATATAACTTGAAGATTAAAAGAAAATGCAATAACAATTGCATAAACTTAGCAAATCATAACAAAGAGAATAATATTTGAAAAAATAAAAAATAAAAAATAGAGAGCAAAGGTAGCACTTGGGGAGAGTAGGTTGGAAATAACATAGGGTTTGAGAAGAAAATAAGAATAAGAATAATAAGAATAATAAGAATAATAATAGAAATAATGAAAATTAAAATAATAAAAAGTAAATTTAAAATAAAAAGTGAATGAAGAAGGAATATAAAAGAAAAGAAAAGACAGGAAAAATTAATGGAAATAATAAAAGCAAAAATAAAATAAAATAAATCACATAAAAAACTTTAAACAAAAGGGAAAAAAATAAAAAAATATATATATAAGTCAAGCTCACTATCATTGTAATGACTCTTGACGTTGTAGCAAATTTTTAAATTTTTTTTTGTTTTTTAAATTTTAATTTTTTTAATTTTTATTAAAAAATTTCTACATATTTTTTTTAAATTTTTAATACAAAATTTTTTAAAATAAATAAATAAAACTATTCTTAAATTTTTTAATATTTTTAAACATAAACTTTTTTAAATATATATATATAATCAAGATATCAATTAAACACACAAGTTAGAAATTAAACTATTTACGAATTAAAACATGCTAATTTATAGTCCTTAACTTGACCATACTTAGTTTAGCTTTAAGAAATAAGAAAAGGACAAGAGAATATGTCCCTTTCTTTTGGTGAAAATTCTCTAAGGTATAACTTGCTATGTTGCCCATTCATCTTAAATGTTTTTTTTTAAAAGAGTTCCTACCCAAGAGTCGCATGCTTGTAATCCAGAATGACTTGAAATGGTCCACTCCACTAAGACTTTGAGTTTAATTGGAATCAACTTCAATCTTGTTATAAGCTTCTTCTTTCTCACCTTAACTATCATTTCTACTTATTGCAAAGTTATTTTTTGTAGGAAGGATAATAGGTAGTGTTTGTTCTCACCCAAGGAGGTATATTTCAAACATGGAAGCAAGGAGTGCAATGTGACAATGGGTGATTTCACCAAGGAGAATGGAATAAGAGCCTTTGTTTGCATTAAAAGTTCATGGCTTGCTCTTGCACCTAACTACTACTCCTTCTCAACTTCTTTAGTGGCTTTAATCCTCACTTCTTCCACACGATCCACTTCTTGCTCCTTCACATGCTTTTCCACCACATCTATTTTCATGAAATCCCTTCCTTTCATCAAACTTTTCAAGGACTTGCTCATGTTAAGTTCCACTTGTTCATCCTCAATCCTCAGCACTAGCTTTCCTTCATGTAGATCAATTATTACTATTCTAGTGTTAATAAATTTTCTCCTTAAAAGCAGTGGACAATACTGTCTTCCTTAAAATTAAGCATCATAAAATCTACTGGAATAAAGATTTTGACCACTTTAATAGGCACATCTTCCACCACACTAACCAGGTTTTTATTGATTGATCTATCAATTATATAAGCATGGATGTTGGCTTTATATCTCCCAGCTCCAATTTCCTAAAAATTGACTATGGCATAAGATTAATACTTGCTTCTAAATCATATAAGTACTTAGAAAATTTCACATTACTACAACACAATGTATAGTGAAACTCCCTGGACCTTGTAAATTGGATAGGATATGGCTAGTGATGATAGAGCTATAGCTCTTCATTAAGGCCACCGTTTAATTGTCTTCCCAAAACCGCTTATTTGATAAGATATCCTTGAGAAACTTAGAGTACTTGGGCATGTTCTTTAATGCTTCCACAAACTATAAGTTAGTCTAAAACCTCTTCAGCTTATCCAAAAATTTGATAAATTTTGTTTCCGTTTGGTTCTTCTTAAGAATTTATGGAAAAGGAATCTTGGACTTGTATAGTGGTGGTAGCACATAAGACTTCTCCTCCTCCTTTTCTTCTTCTTTCTCTTGGCTTTACTTCTTATAGCTTTTGCCCATCTCTAATGGCTCCTCTAATTCTTTTTCTATTATAATTTTGATAGTTGTTAGCTACTCCATTGGATTAGACTCTGTATTGGTTGGAAGACTCCCTGCACTTCTCTTAGATAATGCATTCGCTAACTGCCTAACTTGAACCTGTAAATTATGAATGGAAAAGGCATGATTCCTTACAATTTGATCAAATTTTAATTTCATCCTCTCCTAGCTCTCTTCTTAGCTACTAAACTTAGAGCTAAGCAAGTCTATGAGCTTGTCCACCTTTGATTCCAGTGATCTAAGCCTATCTTATTGAAAGCTTGGTGAATCTTGTGCCTTTATATTGCAACGTACATTGTTAGTCTAAGAAAAATTTGAGCGGTTCTTCTACACCAAATTATAAGTACTAGACTAAGGGTTATTATCTGGCATCCCTTGCGATGCTCCCATGTACTTTACCTATTCTATCTTATTACTAGCCATTAAGAAACACTCTACAGTTACATGACTCTGTTGATCACACAATTCACACCCATGTTGTACTGCTTTTAAAAATTGAGACAAAGTAACCTGTAAGCTATTCAATTTTTTGGTCATTTCTGACATTTGAGCTTATAAGGAAGTCGCTAAATATATGGAAATAACATCCTTCTGCTCCTTAATAGATGCTTTCCTATTCCTTTCTGTACTCCACAAGCAACTGTTATTTTTCATCTTTTTTAATATGTCATGAGCTACATCTATAGCCTTTCACATCAGAGATCCCCTAGCAGCTATGTCTATAGTACCTCATGTTTGTGTCGTGACTCCGTTATAAAATGTTTATAGCAGAAACTCCCTCTGTAGATTATGGTAGGGGTAACTCCTTTATAGTTTCTTCAACCTCTCCCATGTTTCATATAAAGACTCACCTTTGCTCTATTGAAAATTTGTTATCTCCTTGATGATTCTAGTGGTCTTCGTTAGTGGAAAGTAGTTAACTAGAAAGGCTTGTACTAGCTGCTCCCATGTCATAATAGTCTTTGGATTTAGAGAGTTTAACCAAACCTTAGCTCAGTCCTTTAGAGTAAAAGGGAACAACCTCATCCTTACAACATCTTCTGATAGGCTATTAAATCTGAAGGTGTCGTAGATTTCTAAGAAGTTGGTCAAGTGAGCATTCGGATCTTCATTGGCTAAGCTATATAATTGAATATTCATCTATAATATGTTTAATAATGATGATTTGATCTTAAAATTATTGGCCTAAACTCTAGATCTTGTAATACCCTACTGATTGTTGAGAGTATCGTAATTTGTTGCAAAAACAAACTACTATTACGAGTTTTATGCTCAAAACCGCAAGTATACAGGTCGTACTTGTAGTAAAGAATGGTTATCGATCCCACGAGGATTGACATCTAGACACCCTATTAATTTGGCTTACACTTTGTTCAAGAAATCCAGTTAAACAAATTAAATAAATAAATAAATAACAAATAAATGAGACAGATGCAGACAGATTTCAGAATAGGAACGAGCAACACAAGTAATCAAAAAACATAGCAACAGAAAATTCAGAGAAAAACACAAGATTTAAGCATAGGATTTGTTATTATCCCTATTTGTTTCCCTTTGGTTAATTAATCTAATTTATATTTGGCCCAAGATTTCCTAATATTTTAGGTACCCTCTCTCA
>JAOXYD010093150.1:0-11956 GCA_028565735.1 Pinacopodium congolense | reverse complement strand
AACACTTAAACATTAGTAAGAATAATGTTTTGTCATCATCAAAACACATGATTAGAACCACCTTGGTTCAACAATATTCATTTGAAATTGTCGATGACTTCAGTTTTAGTTGGGTGGTTTTATTTTTAAGCATAAAAGATGAATGCTTTAAATCCTTTGTTAGTTTTGCAAAGCAAATTAAAAATTAAAAATCCTTATCTATTCCATCTATTATAAGTGATCATAGGAGAGAATTCGAAAATGATATGTTTGAATGTTCTTGTGATGATCACGACATTACGCATAATTGTTCTGCACTTAGGATACCTCAACAAAACGGTGTAGTAGAAAGGAAAAATAGATCATATGCAAATTTACATCATAATTGTTATTTGTTTAATAATTGTTTTATTAGGATACCTCAACAAGTACTCTTTATATTATTTTTTTAATAATTATTTTATTTAGCTTATGCAAATTTACTGTTAGTTTTATTTTTGTGAGTTAACTTGAAATTTTAGTAGAACCTAATTCATCCCTCCTATTAGGTGTCATTTAGGACCAACATCACTTAATCTAAAACCCATTGAAATTAATTCCAAATTGATTCAAAAAAATTTCAACAAGTTTTAAACATTCCCAAAAGTATGTATAATCATCAAGACATCACAATTAAGCTCAAAAACAAATTTGTGCTTTGGTTTATAATAAGTTGAACATAGTTTGCAAAACTTTCAACTTAAACCTTTTTTAAACCATTCTAAACCTTACCAAAACAATTTATTTCACTCCAAAAATATTTGACACTAGTTTTAAAATCAATTCCAATGTTGCTTCAAATTTTAAAATATTTAAATTGATTCAAACACAAATTTTTCCTTGGCCATTACAAATTTTTCATTTTAAATACTTCCGAAATTTTCTAAAGATTTCCAAAACTTGCTTAACCAATTCAAAAACCTTCTTTTCATCAAAAAATCAATTCATACAAGTTCTAATTCATTTTTACAAAGATTTTAGACGCCAAGGTATTTCAATTAAACTCAAACTTAAAATATGCTATAATTATAAAAGTTTAAACACTTGAAAACTTTCCAAAACTTCATAAAACATTTTGAAGATTTCATAAGCTTATTAAAATCATTTTTCACATATAAAATTGACTCAATAACATTTAGACATACTAATACAACTTTAAAAAGCTTTCCAAAAGACTTTGACACATTAAGATGACTTCTTTTAAAACAATTCACACACTTTCCTCTTAATTATGAAACTTCATACTTATATGTCACTCTAAACCAAATCCTATTATGTAAATGCTATAAACAATATAAACAAAAATTTAATACTTTAACCAAAATCCTAAATGAAAATTAATATGAAGATGTTCATGCAAAAGTGAGCCCTTCAAGCATTGATAAAGATTAAAGCAAGTTCACATACCACAAACACAATCCTAAAACTATTCAATTTTGATCTTTATAAACTTCTTCTTTTTCTTTAACTTTCATTCTTGATCTTCAACCAATGCTTGCTCCATTATTATCATTGTTTTTCATTGATCTTTACTTTCTTCTTAGGATCCAACACATGATTTTGCACAATTTTACTTTTTCTATCTTTCTAATTACACTACAACTAAAAAATTAGTAATAATTATGATTTGCCATCGTCAAAACCAATGATTGAAACCTCTCTTTGTTCTGTAGACTTCTTCTTGGTAGAGTCTCTAAGTCATGATGATATCTTGATAGATGACATTTGAATGATTTATGCCTTGCTCATGACTTTTAAATTTTGAATAATTCATTTTTAATGTTTATAGATTTACAAATGGCATTAAAAGTTTGGATGATTCATATAGGTGTGAAAATTATTCTAAGATTGAGAGAAAATGTGTCTTAAATTGCTTTTAAAGGAAATTGTATATGGTTTATTAATTTGAATTATTTTCAATATATAAAAAGGGAATAAGGTGGAGTCTTGATGAATATACCATGTTGATTTTACTCTTATAAAATGATAGAAAAGCTTGATTTTTGTTATCTCATGTTTTGTGAGGTGTAAATTTAAGGGGAACTTAAGTGATTTTTAGATTGAGTGTGGTTTGCTAGATGAGTTGTTTATGACTTGTCAAAAGAGTTTTTAAACAATGTTGAGAAGTTTTAGTTGTGATAAAATTTAATAAATTCTTACGTTATGTTGCATTTTAAAAAGGGGGAAAGTAGTATGTGATATTAAAGTATCTTATAAAGAGAGAGTTTCATATTAAATGATGGTTCTAATTATAAATTATGGTTTTTGATGTATAATTAGTGCTTATGTTCCTCTTTATATCTCTTAATAACTGCAATTAAGTTTTTGTAAAGTGATAATGCATGAATTTAGGGGGGATTTATAAGTATGGAGTTTTATAAAATTAGTTATTACAAACTTGTAATTTTTAAAATTGGTGCTTGTAATATTTGAGTTTGTGATGTTTGAAGTTGCAATGAATTTGAGTAGTTATAATAAATTTGAGTTTATAATTAGTTGTATAATTTAAGCTTTATGTGATTTGTGTTCATTTATTGAATTATGATTAATTTTGGATGAGTTAGTAAAAATTTGATAATTTAATGGTTATTGATTGATTTGTAATGAATATGCTATTTTTATATAAGTTTAAATATAGAATTATGATATTAAATTTGTAATATGGTCGCTTTATTATTTTAAGGGAGTGCCTCTTTTTTTTTTTTTGAAAATTTTAAGTGGAATTAAGGTGTATTTGGAACAA
The DNA here is from genome assembly GCA_028565735.1 of Pinacopodium congolense. Lineage (NCBI taxonomy): Eukaryota > Viridiplantae > Streptophyta > Magnoliopsida > Malpighiales > Erythroxylaceae > Pinacopodium > Pinacopodium congolense. Next base: position 9,195 of record JAOXYD010093150.1, on the reverse strand, counting down.
ATTGAAGATTTGTTTTGGATTTGTGTTTTAAAATGAGTTTTGGATATGTTGTAGTAAGTCTAAGTTATTATGGTACTAATGTCTTGTAATTTGTATTAAAATTTAAGGATTTTATGATTTGATATAAAGCATTAACAAGTTTGATGACTTAAGTTACGATTATATGATAGAAAGGGGGAGTGTCTCTTTTGAACTTCTTAAGTGATGTTGGATAGTTTGGCATTTGTCTTGGATTTATGTCTTTAAAATGAGATTTTTTATACATGATGATCTCTTTTTAGTTTTGATTATATTGTATTTCAACTATGAATGAGGTTGACATTAGTGTAATATAATGGGAGATCATGTGTAAGAGAGTTTTTCAGATGGTTGTAAAAATTCTAATTAACATTTGAAAAAGCTTATTAGTCTTAAAGAAATATATTTTATGAACTTTTTGATGATTGCAAAAGGTGAGAGAAAATGTGTGATATTAGCTGAAAGGGAGTAAAATGTTTGTACATGGATTTCAATTTTTATGTGTTTTTACTTATTATATATTCCTAATATCACATGGCTTTTTTCATCATAAAAAATGAGGATATTGTTAAATCAAAGGTGGTCCTACCTATGATTTGATAATGAAAAAATAATACTACTAACGTTTTTAATACATTTGATGTGTTAGAAAGATGGGTATGTTGGGAATGTGTTGTGGAGATGCATTTTGGAGCCTTTAAGCATGAAATGAAATAGAGCTTATGAAGATTAAATGAAAAAGGTTTAAAATGAAGATTAAGATAGAATGAAGAGGTTATTATGTTTGTAAGTTTTGATGTAGTTTTATCTTAATTTGCTCATTGTGTTGAAAGAGCTAACATTACGCATTGTGCATTCATGGTTAATGATGTTGCATATAAGATGCATAATTAAGAGGAGTTGTATGTAAATTATTTTTAAAGATTATATTAATATATTAAAATTGTTTTAGGAATTAGTGTAAAGTGTGCATTGAAGAGTGTGAAAAGATATAGTTGAAAACGTTGGGATAAGTTGTTAAGGTTAAGGTGACTGAATGTGTCAATATGTTAGAACTTACATGAGTAAGAGGTTAAGTTATGTGAATGGATTAAAGTTTATGTAAAATGAAGTTATTGTAACTTATAGGATGAATTTTGAGATTAGATTATGTGAATATATGTGATTAAATTAAGGTTGTATGAAAATAAGAAATCAATATGTGTTAATGTGTGTTAAAAATTTTTTTGGAATGACTTAGAATTTTTTAAGATTGATTTGGACGTGTTTAGATGTGAAAAGTTTGTGAAAACCAATTTCTACAAAGACTTGTCAATTAATAGGTGTGGTTTAGTCAACTAGTATATAGGATTTTAGAGGATTAGTTGATTGATAGGCATGTATCAGTTGATTGGTCAATGGTCAATCAATACATGGAATTGGTTTGTTGATACCTATGGCATAAGTGATCCAACAAATATTTTCTAATAGGAAAAATAAACTAAATATTTATTATCATTAGTCAGCAATCATAAATGACTAGTTGGGTATTTTTTCACCTATAAATAAGTGTTCTTAATTCACATTTTGATAGTGCCCTAATTATACATCTTTTAGGCATGTTTTTATAATGATCATCATAGGTTTAAAAGGCAATTCCATGTTATTTGGGTGCACATTTTGCTAATCGTTGTATAAAATGTTGCTTATGTGCTTTTCAATGATTGTTTATGTTTTATAGGACTTGGTGAGCATTTTAATGCACCATTGGAATTAGAAGAGAAGTGGAATCAATTTGAGGAGTTAAAGCATCATATTATGAAGTTCCAAATATAATATCAACGTCATATGATGAGCCATGAAGAGTGTATAAAGAAAAGAGAAAGAGAGGCTTAAAAAATCACCAACTCTAGTGCAAAGGACTTTGGTAAACGTTTTCATGCACTTTTGGGATTGTAAAAGATGTGCATTTGATTTGGGAAGCAAGAATATCAAGTGAGGAAGCTTCACATGAAATATTATAGCAAAATGATGAACGAAGAAAGAGTTATAGTGAAAAGACTAAAGAGAGGTGAAAGCTCGAAAACTAGCAGGAGGATCATAAGGTGTGGCATGGGTTACCCCATGGGAATTGGCTAGTCACCCCATTGCCTAGTTGGGAATTTTTAAATTAATTTTAGGTTATTATCTTATTGTCTTTGGTTCCTAGAATGTCCACAGCTACCACTAAGAACCTAAAGGTGATTTTTAAGCCATCTTAACAAGGATATAAGCAAGATTAAAGAAGATTGGTTCAAAACACCAAGAAATTAAAGATCAATATTTGTTTTCCAACAAGAATAGTAGAGGACTTAAGAGACTTAAAAACCTTCACCATGAGCTTCTTTTTGATATTGTTTTCTTTATTTTTGTAACTTAATTTTCTTATAGGATTTAGGTTGTTATGAACTCTAGGATGTAGTATTCCATTGTTTTCCTGATTGAATATTGAATTTTCATATTTACATTGGATTTGTTTATAGACATTAGTTTTGAATGTTATACAAATGCAAACTTTAATTGTAATAGTGTGATTACATATGTTTAGATTAAGAAGTCAAATGTCTAAATTAGATTAATTTATAAACAATGCATCTTGCATAGAGACCTAGAGATAGTCTTACATAAGATGTCTGGATTAGGTATGAATTTAGTCGAAATAACAGGTTTCATAAAATAGATCAATGCATTCAATTGATATCTTAAGATAGAGAGAACTTTCTCTTAATTTGTTTATTTAAATAGAATTATATAACTCGAGAGAGAGTGTAATTTAACTTAGGGAACCTACGATCTAAGGAAATTTAGAAAACATGTTTAATTAAGGTTGAATGATGAGGACACATGCATCCTAGAAGAATTAACTACCTAGATCTTAAATTCATTATTTCTTATTAATTCTTATATATTTGTCTTTGGATTTGTCTTTAGTTAGTTTTTTTAGTTTCATTAATTAATCAATAAATTACCTTTGATTAGGTTAGATAGTAAGGATAGGAATTCACTAATAATCACAATTCTTATGGATTCAACACCTGAACTCACAATAGCTATATGATATAGTGATAGGTGCACTTACCTCAATATATGTTGTGGTATTGTTAATTGATATTGTTGGTTTATTTTATTTAAAACTTAGGCACATTCTTATACACGCTATCGCATTTAAGCATCTAAATGTGAAGAAACAAATAAACAAGTGATTTGAGGTGTGTTGTGTGTTTGTTTATGAAGCTTGATTTGGTTTTAGTGAGTTTGTTTAGTGTAAGTTGCATTCATTCTTAAGGTTATTTGTGATCCTCCCTTTTTAAACACTTAAGTTGGTCAAGAGGGATAATTTTTGAAGTGTATTTTGTAGGCTAGTATAATCTGGAGTGTGAAATTGTAAAAAGTTATTCTTAAGAATATTGAAAAAGAAAGTGGCTGTAAAGGTTACCTTATAGCCTTGTAGAAAAAGGGAATTATACTTTCTATTAAAGATAGTGAAATAACTAACGAGGTATTGAGGAGTAGATTTAAGGGTGGATTAGAAACTGAACCGTTATAAAAATCAATTTATGCCCTTTTATTTTAAAGTTTATGTTATTTCCATCATATCATTATTATTGACTTATATATATATTGTTCAAGTATTTGTAATTCAATTATATTATTACTTTTATTGAATCATTTAGCTTTCGTATTATATAGCTTTTTCGAGGGATTTTTAATTAGATAAAAAGAGGCTTGGAAAAACTTAGAAAAATTTAAATTCAACTAATTCACCCCACTTACGTGTCATATGGGGACCAACAGGCCCACTTTTAGTAGTGAAAGGATAATAGCATCGTAGTCTAAAATTAGCTGGATCTTTAATTTTAATTGTAAAAGAAGATCAAAATACATGCTAAGTTAAGTTGGTATTGTTAGAAAAGAAGAAGAAGAAGAAGAAGAAGAAGAAGAAGAAGTTTCGCATGATAATAATTCATTCAATTAGTTTAACAACAAATTAATTATAGTTCTATGTTAATGCTTATGGATATAAGCTTATTATTATTTCAATGAAATAAAATGTTTATTTGATATGTGATTTCTAAGTCTTACGAGTTACTAACAAAATTCTATTTCCAAAAAATTGTTTTAGGAAAATGTATTATATGAAAAGGACAATTAAACATCTTTGTAATACTATAAAATTGAGATGTTTCATTATAATGTTAGGGTAGTTGTTATAAGTGAAATTCTTGCCTAGAGAAGACCTAACACAATATATTATTTCTATGTATAATATTATTAGTCCATAGATGGCAGACGAGAAGGGGTGAATTATATTTGTTCATTGTTTTCCTAGTTGTAAATAATTGTCTATTCTAATGAATGATGCTAATAAATTCATATAATATAATCATAAAGTAATCATAATGATTATTAAAAAGAGTAGGGAAAGAAAGACAAAACTAATTTCTAATGGTTTAACTAAATAATCTTTAGCCTTCATCTAAAGCTTCCTTAGGAATTACCATTTTATTTTTTCAATAGGTGTAAAGGAACTCCCTATACAACATCATTGTTTTGTATGAAGAGGAACTCTTACAATCATTATGCTTTGTCATGAATAAATAGTAACCCTTTATGAATCTTGTTCAAAGTCATTTGAAACCCGTATAATATGTATTTTAAGCAATTTCATCCATTAGAATGATATCATAACCATACAACTAAAAACTCACTTTTGTTGCTTAGGCACATATGCTCTCTTTAATTTCTTAAGCATTTAAGCAACTCTTTAGCATGCCTAACCTCCTTTCCATAACTTATATGTGGTCTATTTATACCAAAATAATCCATAACAATTATTAGAAACAAAATTAGTGACATATTAGAAGTTGAAATATGCCAATCATGAGTTATCTATTGAAAAATGAGTAATCATTCATTCTCTACGTTATGGTTAGGAGCATATTTTATTAGAAAAAGAAGAAAAAGAACATGCTAAAGCTTTTAAGATGTCCTCTCAAGTATTTACAATTGGTTCTAGATTAGAAAACGCAATTGATGGGAAGTGAAGTGATTATGGTGGATCTAATTAGAAAAGTGTCAAGAAAATATTCATAGTGATAAGGATTCTAGAGAGGTCAAGTGAGCCAAAATGGGAAATAAAAACGTCCTTTTAGGAAGAAAAACAAGAAAACATTGAAGTGTTGCACATATGGAAATAAGGGTCATTTCTCCTGTGATTATAGTAAACCCAAAAAAATGCAACCTCTCTCTCTCTCTCTCTCTCTCTATATATATATATATATTATATCTCTTGTTCCATTTTTCTAATCGAATGCCATCATTTTTAAATTAAAAACTTAAGAGCCACATACCATATAACGAAGGATAAGGATGTCTTCATAAAATTCCATAAAACCTAAAAAAACACAATGGATTTATGTAAATGACAACACAAGAGTTACTATATAAAGAATTGCATATGTAAGTTAAACATAATGGATTGATGTAGGTAGTAACTCATTATAGTCAACCCTTAATCCTATATAAACTGTTGTTTATATCAAATATTCAACAAAATCTTATTTCTATGGCAATGTTAATTAAACTTGGATTTAATTTAAATATCAACAATGGTATAATGAATTTGTGTCTTGTAAGCATTTTTTATAGCGATAAATTTGGGTTACATGTTTTTGTTATACTAAATGTTGTTTATCAAGTAAGTTGTATTAGTTATTACATAATCTAGTATTCTCAAGGTTATTATTACATAATCTAGTATTCTTAAGGTTAAAAAAAAGTTAAATTATAATAGAGTTTCATCAATTCCACCAAAATCTCTTATACTTTAACAATCTTTTGAAAATCTCTTTTTTTTTTTATAAAAGGTCTAAAATAATATTACTATTCAATTTTACTGTTAACTCTTAACTTACATGACAATAATTGGATATATGGCGCTTAACTTAGACATGGCGCTTAACTTAGACAACCACTTTAAAAGACAACATTTGGAAATTAGCAAACTATATGGGTGATATGTGTCAATCAAACTGATTTATTGACTTATTGAATTATCATCTTCACATATCGTTACTTATATTAAAAAATAGGTAACATAATACTATTTATTATGTTATAGATTTAGTATTTTTATTAACTATTAATGATATATAGCTAGTTTGATATAATAGTAAATAAATTAGTTCGTTAAATTTTTATTTAATACAACAAAATTAAATGACTGGGTTATCATTTTTATTTCTAACACATATTTTTTAAAAATAATTAATAATCATTTTTTTGTAATATTAATTAATGAAATCATAAAAATTATTTTCAATATATTTATTAATCTTATTTATACACCACAACTTATATAAAAAAGTGTAAGCAAATGGTTGATATGTAATATAAATTTATTTTATGATAAAATAATAAAATATGAAAATTTCATATTTCATTAATAATAAATAAAATATTGATTAGTTTAAATGGTAGCAAAATTAATTCCTTCATTAAAATTTTATTATACAATAATAATAAATAAGATGATTAATAAATCATAATATTTTACAATGTTATAATAATATCTATTTTATTTATTTTTTATACTCATTTTTATTTATAAATAATTATTTTATATATTTTTAAAATGTAGGTTTATAAATAATGTATTAATAGCAATAGTTTTTCAACGTTAATTTTGATAAACATAATTAAATTTAATTATCAATTATAAATAAACGTCTTATATTATGTTGGATATTATTTTATAATTTTTTATATATGTATTGATATGTAAATATAATAAATCACTAAAATAATAAGAAATTTTACAATTTTTTTGAAAAATATTAATTATTAAATATTTATAAACATGGATTATAACTAAAATAAGAACTTTATTATTTTTATTGGTATTATTACATGATAAATAAAAATCTAATGAAATAATTAATAAATTAATAAATATATCATTAATAATTGATACAATAATAAATTAATTAATATATTAATACATTTTAATATAAGTAGCAAACTTTTGGCAAAACATTAAGAACCTTTTGAATCACAACATTAATTGATTAAAAAAGTTCTCACAAATGCCAAACCTATCTTGTTTCAATTGTTTTAACTTAAATTTGAAAAAAAGGAAGTTTTTTTTATTGTATAATGTAATGATATGTAAATATGATAAATTTTGTAAATTAATATGTTTAAAAATTATGACTCTTATGGTTTACTAATTACTAATCATCCGTTTGTGACTTAATTGTCCATATGTCCATAAATTGTTATGTTACCCAAATTTAATGGCACAATTTAACAAAACAACTGTTTAAATTTTTCATAAAATATAAATTTATAACATGTTAAAATAGGCCACATTAGTCAAAATTAATTAACTCAAATAACTAGAGAAGGACTTCTACTTAATTTAAATTAAATAGATCTATTTATTTTGAGCATTATCTAGATGGTAAAATGACAAGAATGCATTGTAATCATCATCTTTATTGTAAGTTTCTATATGTTCTTCATTAAGTTGCTAAAGGCAGTGCATCTTTTTGAATCATACAGGTGAAACTTATTAATGTACACTCACCATTATTCTTAATATTATTTGCCTTTAAAAAAATGACAATAAAGACATTTAGAAATGGAGCACTAACTTCTAACCCATTGTTATTAGTTTTTAATATGTGGGGTCTAATAAATGTGAGGACAAGACAAGTAACTATGTATATTATCACTTTTATATATGTTATACTCGATATTATTACATCGATTTAATTTCTCACAAATCATAAGATTTAAGTTGTTTCATAAATTATATGAATTTGGTGGAAAACTAATTAGATGAGAAGATAACAATTGATCGATAACAAGAATAGTTGTTTGATAAGTTCAAGATATGTGATAATAAAGAAGAATAGAAAGGTAATAAACTATTCTATAAACCCTGCAATAGAATGGAATTATAAAAAAGATGAAACCAAACATTTTATTATGTTCAGAATGGTATAAACAAATTTACTTATCACTTATTGGGTGACGCCTTTCTCACATTCACTCTTATACTTAATCACGTACTTATAAACTTAGTTACAAATACTCCGTGTGAGTTTTGAAAAAGCATAAAACCTAATTTTCCAAACCTAATACCCTAGGAGTGTGTTGTTGACATTCATGATCCTTGTGATAAATATACAAAACTAGACCTCATAGGAAATAAAAGCATCTTTGTTAGATATTTTGAACAAATAAAAGATATGTTCATGGGTGAACGCATTAAACTAGTAGATCTATAGGAGGATAGATGCTAAGGAATATATGAAAAAATGGTGGATATGCTTTATTAAATTGAAGACTAGAGTTATGGATTAAGGATTTCATTATTAGAACTTTTATTAGAGTTACCTACAAATAAATTCAAGTGAACAAAACAACAATACAAGATTAAAGAATCAAGATTATTTTATGTAAAAATAATGCAATTTTCTTTTTAACCATGTACTTGTTTAATTCAATACACCAAGGAGTTTATACTTGCACAAAAAGCTTCTTAGAATTAATGCACCATCCTTTTAAAGTTAAAGAGGTCTACTTTGTTAAGGTTTTATGAAAAATCATCTTGAAAATTCAAATTTCAATCTTGATGAATTCCTTAAATGTGCTAAAATCAATTTTATCAAAGTATTTGATTGATCTCTTTAAAAACTTGAAAATATTTTGAAAAATATGTCTTTAGTACATTACGTTCACTTATAGTGGGATAGATAAGCTAAATGATTATTTAGAGTAAAAAATTTTACAAAAAGTGATCAAACAAAGTCTTAAGTTGATTAAATATTGATATGGGTGTTTTATATAGATTTTATTATCATGTTTTAAAATACTTTTACCACTATTTTGTTCATGAATTTGATATAAATTTTAATGTCATGTTTAAAAGTTCTTTTACCTCTATTTCTTTATGAATTTATCATGTTTATATGTTATTTTTGTTAAATTATATGTTTGCTTCAATTCATGGAGCTAAGTTTTAAAAACGGACAAAATTTAATAAATTTGACAAAAAACAATGGCAATCCATAACTGATAAGATTGAAATTTATTAAAATTTCATATGCTTTTTAATGTCATTTCAATCTTATTTTATTGTTTAAATATTTA